>QFDD01121305.1:0-14933 GCA_006871305.1 Vachellia collinsii | reverse complement strand
TTTTTTTTTTTTTTTTTTTACATTTTATGCTTTAGGTGACCGTGACAGACTAACTAAGTAAGGGAGTAAGGACCGACTGAGAGTCTGAGACTGAGGACAGACCGAGGCGTTGAAGTGAAGAGCAGGGACTTCTACTTAGGGTTCAATATTCCCTTCCCCTTTCTTCCCTAACACCGGCGAGATCTTCCAACACCAGCAGGCAGCAGTTCCAGGCTTCCAGCGATCGAGAAGATGAGAACCAGTGAGCTGCGAGACAATGTCACAGCGAGGATGAGGGCGTAAGGCGAGGAGTGAGTTCTGACTTCCGACCTTCTCACTTCTGTTCTGACTTCTGAGTACTCGAAGCAAAGCAGCAACGGTTGGTGACGGAGAAACGAAGCGACGCAGAGTTCCTCTGTTCTGTTCTGTGCATGACAGAGACGGAGACATGCTACGACGCTGGAGCTCAAGTGAAGGCACGCCGCACAACGGAGACACAGAGACATAGCGAGCCAGCAACGCAAAGTTGATCTGCAATTCATTATTCCCAATCCCAGCGAGCAGCGACGCATCTAGCTAGTAAAGGTACTACTAATTACCATTAACCCTTGTTTCCATTCATTAATCCACTGATTTACCATGAAATCCTCAATCTCGTTTTGCCGACATCAAATTTCAAACTTCCTTTTGTTGATCCCCGTTCGGACGCATGCATTGTAATGAATTGGGCAATTTGTAAGAAATTTGTTCCAACTTTTGAGGATGGCGGTTGAAAAGTATGGATCAGTCATCACTCATCAGTGCGTCTTTTGATCACATTTTGTGTTGAGCAACTGTGCAATTTTTTTACAAAAAAAAAAAGAAGATTTTTTGGCGGGTTGGCGGGCTAGCCCGTCAACCCGCCATGGCGGGCTCGGGCTGCTAAAATAGCAGCCTGTTGGGGGGGGCGGGTTCTTTCAGCCCGCCCCGCCCAACCCGCGGTCTGAGGCGGGCCAACCCGCAACCCGCGGGTTGGCCCGCATTCCCATTACTAACTACTCTCATTAAATATTAATAAATTAATGGAAATAAAATTTATGAAGATGAAAAGTATATAAATTGTAATGTTTAAAAATGTAAATAACATATTTTCAGCATTTTGGAGATATATTGTTACTTGTTAATTGGGGTGGAAGTAATTTTGTCTTTCGATTTTTTTTTTCTCTAGTTGAGAATTAAAGACCTTGACATTTGTGTATCGATTTTTGTCTTTCAAATTAGACGGACTTGGGCGTCATAACATATTTCCTGTTTGAGAATAATTGCAAAAACCTGTAGTAGCCTTGGCTACTTAACAAATCGACGTTCTTGGTTAAAAAAAAAATTGCATTCGCAATAAGATTTCAATCAATTATATGAATTAAAAAAACATTGTAAAGACCATTGCTTTCTTTGAATAAATAAACGTATATGAAGTCAAAGAGTATATTAGCACAGAACTAAAAAAGATATTCACAATGTAAATGAAGTAATACCTCGTATTCCTATATAAAAGTTAAATAATTAATTTAATAATATTGTAAAAATTAATTAAATTGATTATTTGTAATAAATATTATTAGTTTTCTTAAAATACTATTATTAATCATGTGTGTCAAAACTATCATTTGATAACAAACCCTTGACATGTGCAATCAATAGGATATTTTGAGAAGAAAATTAGAAACTTGAGATATAAGTGAGTTGAGATTTTATATTTAGGAATGAGGTAGTGTTATGTCTTATAGATAGAATGTGTTGTTACCATCTAAATGGAACAATAAGAAAAAGAGAGAGAGAATTATCTCATGTCAGATACTAAAAGACTTCTCCAGAACGAGAACTTCAGAAGAGTCTGATGCCTTGTAACTTTGAAGCAGTCACAAGTTGATGAGATCTTTTAAGCCTTGTGTTGCTTTCTTCCAAGTTCCATTTGCAAGTGGTGGAAGGATATATTGATTGGATTTTTGAGCTACAGGTATTGTCTCCTCATTTTTCTTGGCATCAAAACTTCCACTAACTGCCATTTCAACTGCTTTAAGCTCTGACCTCAATTCCAATTCGATTTGCTCAATGAATTTGTTATATTCTGAGGCATATATGGGGCAGACTCCACACTCTTTTACCACAATATCCTTTTTCTTCTCCCAAATATGCCCCGTTTGTGCAAAGAACTCAAATGATATTTTCTTGCTTTTGCTTTCATCTGCTTCCATGCTTTCATTAGTTTTCAGACAACATCGTTCATCATACCACAGACACACATGATCAGACAAAAATTCACAGGCAGATATGCTAGTCCATGCACTCATGTTCTTGTCCCTTTTACCGTTAATTTCCATGTAGCAGTCACATCCGACAAGGTTCTTATCATTTGACGGGAACTTACAGACAACTGCACAAAAAATGAAACCCATAAACATGGAAGGAGGAGAAGACAAGTCAATAGTTACTACTGAAGACTGCCTTGTCCTGTTGATGAACCACTCTGGAACTTTGCTTCCTGGATAAATAACATCAACCGGACCATCTAGGATCTTACTTTTTCCTAGAGTTGATAAATGCTCATTTGCCAATCTCTTAATGTTGACCTGAGAATTTACTCCTATAAGCCCGAGTGAATGTGCATCCAAGTTCACACAATTCTGGAATCTAGAGCTAATTCGTAGTTTTTCCTTCAGATGATCAGCAGCCACTGAAGAAAACATTACTCTCTCCAGGGAAGTGCAGTTAGTGACATATAGTTCTTCGACAGTTAGTGGAAGATTAGGCAAAGACTTAAGCCTCCGACAATTACTCAGGTCAAGCTTTTCAAGTTGTGGAAGATGCTTGATGCTTGCAGGCAACCACTCGATATCGGTTTCATTTAAGGCTAAATGCTTCAATGAGGATAAGAATCTGATACTGTCTGGAAGTTCAAATAAATTATGACAATCTTGCAGCAACAATGTTTCTAAGAACCTTGAGCCATCAAGTAGGAAGTGTAAATTCGACGCATCAAGCTGCATGCAACCATGGATACGGAGTTCTCGAAGAGAACTTAGGTTAGTTGCAGTGTTTGGAAGATTCTTAAGGTTTTTGCAACGATGTAAGTCGAATGTTTCAAGTTTGTTTAGAAGCTTCATGGATGAAGGCAATTCATTGATACCTGTGCCTGCCAAACTCAAGTTCCTCATATTCTCTGATGTCACTGAGAATTCCATGAGCCTTGAGCATTCACCAAGAGAGAGACTGCTCAGGGATTTTAAATGGACATCACTTCTAAGGATGGTAAGTGATTTGCAATATGATAGGTTCAAAGTCACAAGCTTGTGGATGGTTAAAATAGAAGGATGAACCTTACACAAGCTTTTGCAGTTGAAGAGTTCAATTTCTTCAAGATTTTTGGCCATAGAAAAATCTGGGAGTTCCAATAGATACTTGGAGTTACTGAGGTCAATTTTCTTCAAATTCACAAGACGCTGCACCATTCAGAAGAGAGACACTGTATGAGCTTTTCTTCTCACAAGAGACACCAAATAAGAAAAACTATGTATCATGTTCGTTTAGTTATGATGATGTAGATTTATACATACCAGAACTCCATCCCAAAGCTTTTCCATACGGCTCCAAGTCATGTTAAGTTCAACAAGACTTTCTGGAGGGAATGCGGAAGGTAAGGATTTTAAAGGACAGCAATCCCAATGAAGAAATCTCAGTTCATTTGGCAAAGATTTGAGGCCATGAGGAAGGCGTAGGATTTGTTCATCAGCATCATTCTGAGAAAAACTGAGAAATTTTAGCTCTGGCATCTCAGAAAAGACTTGAGGAGCTAAGCAGAGCTCTTCAATTTTTGCCACATTCAAAGTTATGCTTTGAATGGCTCTAGTCCCCTGGAAAGCAAAAGCAGCATGCAAGGGGAAGGCAGGAAGATAATTTGAAAGAATAAAATTATATGGCTAAAATTTTTACCAGGTTGTGTTCCAATACTCGATATACATCATTAGCATCCCATAATCGGCTGCGTTTTCCAGGGTCATGAAGTGATTCTTCCCGAACAATCTCCCAACCCATTTCTTGTATCAAATCATGCATGAATATTCTTGATGCTCCCGAGTTTGATCCTTTGATTTCAGTGATAAGAGCCTTGTCTCGAAGGACTTTTAACCCAATAATTGTTGAAAAACCACAAGCATTTAGTAAAACTACTATTTTCTGTGATTTATATCCTTTGAGGAAACATGCAATATACAAGAAAATATTCCTCTCTTCCCTATCTAGTTTATCATAACTCAATCTCATCACATCCTGAATTTTTGCATGTGGCATTTTGTTGAGCTTCTCAAGTTGGCTCTCCCATTCTTCCTTGCTCTTGCCGTAAAGAAAGGAACCCAAAACTTTTAGAGCTAACGGAACACCTTTAGCATAACTAATCACCTTTCTTGATAGTTCAACCCACTCCATGTCTAGGAAATTATTCTCAAAGGCATTTGACATAAAAAGTTTAACAGCATCATCAAACATCAATGGCTTAACCTCGTATATCTTGTCAACTCCTTTAGCTAGCACTTGCCTATCCCTTGTTGTTATAATGATTCTACTACCAAATCCAAAGCAATCAAGTGCACCCACTAAATTTTCCAGTTGATCAGAATCACTAATATCATCAAGAACAACAAGCACTCTTTTTCGAAGAAGTCTTCTCTTAACATAAGGGGGTATTCCATTTGGTGTACCAATCTGCAAATCATTTTCCTTGAGTAGTATAGAAAGAATTTTATTCTTCAAATACATAATCCCATGATTCTCAGATTCTTCTCTCACATTTGCCAGAAAACAATATCCTTCATATTCAGAATAGAATCGATTAAATACTGCAGCCGCTATAGTTGTCTTACCCATACCGCCCATGCCCCAAATTCCAATGACTCGAACATCTTCTGAGCCTTGGTTCATTAATGATTCTAAGCCTGCAATCTTTTCATCAATTCCAACAAGGCCTGTTAAGTCACTTTGGAACATAATATTCAACCTTGTTGACAAACACTTGGCAATCACTTCTATAAGCTCAGCCTCATCCCTAAAAAGAGAAAAAAATTATATGAAATTCAGCAATATTACAGCTTATTGAAACAATTGTGTCAAGGGAAAAAGAACTTACTCATAATTTGATGAATGAAACCCAGATAAATTAGCCGCTTTATTCAAAGCTGATGTCCAAATGGGCACCTTTTCCTTATAATTTTTGTCATGTTTGACCAAAGCATCTCCATAAGCCCCTTTTTGATGCCTCACATCTGAGGGATCTGTATTATAGAAAACAGGAATTACAATCTGTTTCTGCTTCTCCATACACTCAATAATCTGCTCCAGCTCTTCTAAGCACCACCTTGAAGAAGCATAATCCTTTGAAAATATGATCAAAGACATGAGTGATTCCTTGATGGCTCTTACAAGTGCCGGTGATATTTGATCTCCACTTTCAAGTCTGTCGTCCACATAGGCATCGATCTGTTTCTGCCGCAATGCCTTCCTCAAATGACTTAGAAAACCATGGCGTATATCTGTGCCTCTGAAGCTGATAAAGACATCATATTTTATACCAGAAAACTGAGAAGCACACGCCATTAGAAAAGAACAAGCACGGAAGTTTGTCTAATTCGGGAAAATCTTAGTTGTAGTTCAAGGAACAGAAAGGGATGAGTTTAAGGCTTAAGCAGAAAGAAAAGAAAATAAAAGAAGAGGAGGAAGATACAACAGCTGCAATAATTAATCAAATAAGATGAAAACAGAATCCGACAAATGAGTGAAGAAATTGTATTGTTCTTGTAGCTACCAAAGCTGATCTCATACGCAGTCACTGGATAGAAGACTCGAAGCAAGAGTCATTAGGAAGAAAATGATACGACCAGCCCATACTAGCTTACTATGAAACTCGGGGATCTGCATATAGTGACAAAGTTTGGAGAAATTTTTTCATGCTCTTTAAAACAGGGTTGTCAAAGAATTACGAGGAAGTTTCTGGTTTAGTCCCTGGGCTTGTCTTCCAACCCGCTTTCAGAGTATAAAACGTGTTTTGGAAAGATCCTGAGATGTTTCTTTTGGCCAAAAAGGAAGAAAAGAAAGTTCTTGAGGTGTACGCAAATTTCGTAGGCAAATAGAAATTGGTATGACTCGATTTGATAAATTAATTGGACACTGAAAACTGTTATCACATCGATGTTATGGGAGTTTAGTTGTATATTGAAGAAGTTTAGCCGCAGAAAAATTAGTTGTACAATGTAAAAATTCAATTATACATAATTTAAAAGTTTAATTGTATAATGAGAAAGATCAGTTACATAATTTAAAAAGTTACATTTTACAAATAATTTTTCAACAGAGAACTTACCTCACTTCTACCTTTTTAAAATAATTAGGGGAATTATTGAGATAAATTAATAAAATTTCTAAATATCCTTTTGAGTCATATGGCTTGACCAATAATTTCCTGATTTTAGTAATCCCAATTAAAATTTGGGTAATTCAGCTACCTTTTTTAAAAATCTTCTTTAATTTTTTTAAGAAAATAATCATTTGTTCCATTTTACATTTCTGAGTATAAAACGTGTTTTCGAAAGTTCCTGAGGTGTTTCCTTTGACCAAAAAGAAGAGAAGAAAGTTCTTGAGGTGTACTCAAATTTCGAAAGCAATTAGAAATTGGGATGAATCTATTAAGAAATTAATTAGATAATAAAAACTATTATTACATTCCTGTGAAAGTTCAATTACATATTGTAAAAATTTAGTTGCATATCGAAAAGATTAGTTGCAAAATGTGAAAATTTCAGTTGTACATGATTTGGAAACTCAATTGTATAATATGGAAGATTAGTTGTATAATTTGAAAGATCACGTTTTATAATTAATTTTTCAATAAGAAACTTACCCCTAATTCTCAATTTATTTTAAAAAAATTAGGGCAATTATTGAGGTAAATTAATAAAATTTATAAATACCCGCTTGAGTCGCCTGATCAATAATTTCCTGATTTTAGTAATCCAAATTAAAATTTGGGTAATTCAGTTCCATTTTAAAAAGATTTTCCTTATTTTTTTTTTTTTAAAGAAAACAATCATTTGCTCAATTTTACAGTTCTAGAGGAGAAGAAGGAGTAGAAACACGGTTAAGAGAGGCGAAATCATAATAGGGGCCACTAGGCATATTAATTTTATACCTTCACCCATCCGAAGCATGAACACATCAGAACTCCCACCGAAATTACTTTTTTCTTATATATTCTTTCACTTTTTTTCGGTGCATAAATTGATTTTCAAGTTCAGTTTAGAAATAAAGCACAACCCAACCGGGAAAAGAAAAGTTGAATTGGTCAAATACCAACATAGTGCTTGTTTGCCAATCAATTCTCAAAAGGAATTTCACGCAAGTCGAGACAAAACTCTCTCACATACTTACCTTGGATTCTGTGAAACCAAGGTTTGAAACCTAGGTTTTGTTACTTCCCTAATATAAAAATAATATGAATATGCCCATGAAAATGGAGCATGTTCGTTAAAGCTTTCTATAAGAGCTAGTTGATGTTTTTGATGAGATTAAGAATGTCAAATACATGACTTAAAAATATTTATTTATGTGTATTATTAGATTATATATTAATGTATAAGTTAAACAAATTAGTTTGGAGAAAAATTATAAACAGAAATACTTTAACGAAATGTATTTAGCTTTTTTAACCTAAAAACAATTTAATTCAATTGATTCTTACACGAAAGAAGATAGTATTATTTCACCAAAAAAAAAAGAAAAAAGATAGTATTATGGGCGTGTTTGGGAAAGAGGTAAAATGCATTCCATAACCCAAAATGCATTTCAGATCAATGAGTGATGTTTGTCAACTTATTTTGGCAAAAGTCACTGTGTCTCCAAAATACATTCCAGAGCCCAAAAGTCAGAAGAAGAAAAAAAGCTCATTCTGATTAGAATGTATTTCAGGTAGTTACCTGAACATTTCAGGTCACGACCTGTGACACTCAAGTCTCGATCTACATGTGAAAATTTCAAATTTTGATCTGAACACTTCGAGTAGTCACCTATAAATGTTAAGTCGTGAACTGGACATTCTAACTACTTTTTATTAGTTTATTTTTTCTAATTTTATCACAATATAAAATAAAAATATATATATATTATTTAATGAGATTCATTTTATTTTGAATCACTTTTCACCAAAAATCATTTTTACAATATTTACTAAAATAAATTTTCATTTTTCAAAATATATTTTAGACAAAAGTTATTTTTCAAAGTACTTTACAACCGAACCAAAGTTCATTCTCTCAGGTTTTCAAACGGGCCCACATGTCAACTTCCTGGAAGTTTCACATGCATTAATTAATTTAATGGTCACCACATCCCCTCTTCCATTGACTTGGTTGCCAGACCACCCTTATCTTCTCCAATCCCCCTTGGCCCTCTTTGTTTCCTAGATCTGAATTGAAATCAAACCAATCTGATATGTCTTCGTCTTCTTTCTCTGCTCCATCATCTCAATCTCTAAAGAAATATGATGTGTTTATTAGCTTTAGAGGTGAGGACACCCGCTTCAACTTCACAAGCCACCTTCATGATGCTCTTCACAGAAACAAGATTGAAACATATATAGACTACAGACTTGAGAAAGGAGATGAGGTATGGCCATCTCTCGAAAATGCCATTGAAGATTCAACTCTGTTCCTCGTGATCTTCTCAGAAAACTATGCATCTTCCACGTGGTGCTTGAAGGAGCTTGCAAAAATAGTAGACTGCTCCAAAAATCAAGGTCACCCTGTTGTAATGCCAGTGTTCTATAGAGTAGATCCTTCACATGCGAGGAAGCAATCTGGGAGTTACCAGAAAGCATTTGAAGAACATGAGCTCAAAGGCATCAACAAGCAACAACTGAAAGACTGGAGGGAGGCTCTCACTCATGCTGCCAATTTGTCTGGTTGGCACTGTAGTTTCAACAGGTGACTATATGTTCACGATATTTCTCGTATCATGTTCTTCCATGAGTGGGCTAAAATTTTTTATACCCAGTTTGAGTCATGTATGGTAGTATTTCCCAAGAAAATTATTAGAACAAATTTTAAAAATGGGAAAAATATTCAAAGTTGCATTTCGTTAGGAATACTTCAAAATTCTCTCTTAAATTTTAGTGAGTCTTTTGCTTTTTTGATGGTGTACAGGGATGAAGCAAAGCTAATTAGAGAAATAGTGAATCGTGTTAGACAAAAGTTGAGCAGTAAGTATCAGAGTGATCAATATTACCTGAAAGATTTGATTGGAATTCATGGAAGAATGGCAGATGTGGAATCGTTGTTGGACAAAGGTTCAAAAAAGGATGTCCGATTTATTGGCATTTGGGGCATGGGTGGCATGGGCAAAACAACTCTTGCAAAAGCATTGTTTCACAAATGGTGTTTTGCATATGAAGGATCTTGCTTTTTGGCAAATGTGAGGGAAGAATCAAAGAAATATGGAAATGGAATAGCTGCTTTGAGGGAAAAACTTGTGTTGAGGCTCCTAGGGGATAAAGAATCTCACATTGGCATGCTTGATGATTCAGTATCTCCTTATGCCATGACTAGACTTGGTCGGAAAAAAGTTTTCGTTGTTCTTGATGATGTTGATGATAATGAGCAATTAGAAAATTTAGCCAGAAGAGATGAGTTTGGATCAGGTAGTAAAATCTTGATCACAACTAGAGATAAGCAAGTGCTTGGCAAGGAAGTTGATGATACATATGCTGTTAAGGCATTGAATCCAGATCAAGCTTTTGATTTATTCTCCATGAATGCCTTTAGAAATGGCTATGCTGACCCAAAGATAAGAGGGCTAGCAGAAAAAGTGATTCAATATGCTGAAGGAAATCCATTGGCCCTAAAAGTTTTAGGTTCCCTCTTGTATGGCAAAAATCAAATGGCATGGGAAAGCCAATTGGAAAAGCTTCAAAAATTACCTTGTCCCAAAATCAATGGTATCCTAAGATTGAGTTTTGAAGGGCTTGATTATGAAGAGAAAAACATTTTCTTGCATATCGCTTGTTTCCTCAGTAATTATGATGTCGAGGATGTAAAATGTTTGTTAGATGCATGTGGTTATTCAACCATTATTGGATTAGAACGTCTTGAAGATAAAGCTCTTTTAGGTACTCATGGAGGAAGAATATCCATGCACCATTTGATAAAAGAAATGGGTCGGCAAATTGTGCGTGAAGAATCATTAAATCATCCCGAAAGACGCAGCCGATTATGGAATCCTAATGAAATTTCTGAAATATTGAAGGAATGCATGGTAAGAGTGAAACTTCTACATACTTTTTCTTTTTTTGGAAAGTTGTTAATTAATTTGAAATTGAATTCATTTGATTTCATAATTTTTTTTATTACTATTATTTTGGTTTGTTTGTTTGTTAGGGAAGTGAAGCCATTGAAGGTATAATGCTGAACATTTCAGAAGTTGAAGAAATGTGCTTAAGTCCCCAAGCCTTTTGTTCAATGCCCAATCTAAAGTTTCTTAAGTTTCATAAAAGTTTCAACGATGGGGTTTGGAAAAAGTTAAAATTTCCTTATGGTATAGAGTTTTTACCAAATAAACTCAGACTATTGCATTGGGTGGGATACCCTTTAAAGTCCTTGCCAACAACATTCAAGGTTGAAAATCTTGTTCAAATTGAAATGCGCAACAGCAATGTAACAAAACTTTGGGATGGAATTCAGGTAAATTTTATATCTTTTATTAGAAAATATTGTTAATGCACTAGTTGGTTTTGAAATTGAGAAGGATAAAGAGAAAGAGACAAGACATATTGATATGACAATTTTTGTGTATTCTATATTCTCTTCAGTAATGCTTTACAGCATATATATAGCAGAGAGCAACGGTTCTAGAATATTCACTAAGGCTTTTCTTTACAAGTAATATCTGATGAGTAGACCCATATTTATTTGGTCTAGGCTTTAGCTATGCGTATGTTGTAGTTGTGTTGGGCTTTGCTTGTTGAAGATTTTGCTGTGCTAACAGTTGGAAAATATTTTCATTGCTGTGTACTGTTTTCAGTCCTTCCCATAAGCTCCTGCCCATTGGTCCTCTTCTAGAAAATATACCTTTGTCTTTCACTATCCCACTAAGCTCTGACCTTTGTTTATAAAAAATCATCAAGGCCTCATGAAAATGATTGAAAGAGTAATTTATTTTCTGTTTTGGCCAACAAACTTATCATGTAATTTTTATATTTACAGAACCTTGTGAATTTACGCAAAATTGACATGCGACGATCAGAAGAGTTGATCGAGCTCCCAGATCTTTCCAAGGCCATAAAACTTGCAGAAGTTAATCTCGACTATTGTTCAAAATTGCAGTGGGTTCATCCATCTATTTTATCTCTCCATAGCCTTCGTCTTGTATCCCTACGTAAATGCGAAGCCCTTACCAGCCTCACAAGCAATGCCCATCTCAAATCACTTAGTCTACTCAACCTGTCAGGTTGCTCAAGATTGAAAAATTTTTCAGTGACCTCAGAATGTAGTCTGTTTAGCTTGAATCTTTCAGGCACAGCCATCAATGATGAGTTGTGCTCATCAAGTAGACATCTCAGCAAAATTGATTCGTTCTTTGCGTGCAGATGCAAAAATGTGACTAGTTTTCACAAATTGGTTGAGCTGGGTACCCTTCGACATCTTTATGCTAGTTTTTGTAATAAGCTAGCATCAAACCTACGGTTCATATTTGATGAGATGCATGCTTTGGAAATTCTATGCGTGACAGATTGCAGTGAATTATTTGAACTTCCTGAAAACATCAACTTGTTGCCATCATTACGTGTCTTAGACCTCAAAAGGACTAATATAGAGACCTTGCCTTTAAGCATAAAACATCTTTCCAACCTGCAACATCTTCACTTGGAAGAATGCGAAAGGCTTCGATCTCTACCAGAACTCCCTCCCTCCATCGTAGAATTGTCCACCGAGAACTGCCCATCCATTGAGATCATACATTTACCTTTAACAAATGAAGATAGAGAAGGAAAAGAAAAATATTGGATGGAGAATTGTGGACCCCCAATTGACACTCGCTTTACATTCATAAATTGCATGAAGTTGGATGCACAATCAATCAAAGCTGCTGAGGAAAAATTGGTGCTGGAGATTAATAAAGCCCTTTATCTAGGTGCTAGAATGGAATATCCAGGAGAAAGAGTTCCAGAGTGGTTCAAGTATAGGTCAACACAATCTGACATAACAGTGGCTCTCAGTTCAAGTCCACAACCTTGGGATCTTTGGGGTTTCATATTATGCGCCGTCATTTCTAGATCATACCCAGTCACACAAATTCATGCCATGTGGTTTGTTGATGGTCAATATGTTTGCAATGATGCTTCGCTTGGTTGTTATGGGTCGACATTGTCAGATCATGTTTTTCTTTGGAATGATCAATGTTCTTCTGTAACGGTACAAACGATAGTTGAAGCTAAGAGAAGTAAAGCTCAAAGCAGCACTTATCATCCATTGCTTCGAATTGAATTCAAAGTTGAGGGTAGGAAGTCTTTGGATAATGAAATTGCAGCAAAGGTGAAAGAGTGTGGGGTATGCCCTATATATGCACCTGAATATAAAAATTACATTAAACAAATCAAATCGGCATTGCATCCACATTCTAACTCCAATGCAATGGGAGTGGCCTCTCGAAAGCGCAAATATCACAACCATGATGGATCTGAAGAATTTGATTCTGGGTTTGAAAGCTCTGATGGATTTGAAAGATTGGATCCTGAATCTGAAAGCTCTGATGAATTTGATTTATTTTGATTTTTGAGTCTGAAAAAAGCTCTGAAGATGAATAGTTGATGCATAACTTCCTTCCACCAACCTCAAAAAGGTATACTCCAATTCTAGGTAGTGATAGACTTGATTTTTGGTTTGTTTATACTAGTTTTTTTTTTTGGCATACATACAATTAATATTTTTTTATTGAGATTTAATTATACTCTTGAGCAGTCCTAATTGCATTGCTTATTTGAACCTTCTTTTAAATTGTTTTAGCGAAGATGATGATGAGAGTGAAGATTATGCTGGAGTACTTCTGATATTGTCATTACAGCCACAACCTCATTCTGTTGGCTCTTGAAGAATTGGATTCAATTGAACATTAAAGTGATGATATCTTACTTCAAATATTTCATAATTACAGAAAATCAATTATGCAGATTGGGAAATAAGAAAATTTCTGGTATATATCAATTGATAAATGTGAATCTCCCTCCTATATCTTGTCTCCATAAGAAACGTATGCTAAGTGCACATATTCAGGAGTTATAATTAATGGATGCATATTTGATATGAACATTGATCAATGATCATGTGAAAGCTTTGGGACATTTTTGTTATCTTTCACCTCTCTATCTACCATTATACATGAATACGTGGGCAGCTAATTACTTCAGCCAACAAAGGATATCACTGTACGGCATCTGCGGTACTCTTGAATTTAAACGTGTTTGTTCGCGTGTGACAGTTTAGTTAAGCAGTTAGAATGCAACTAACTTATGACTAATTAGTTGGAGATATTAATATCAATTAGTTAGTTGGTAGTCTGTTAGAGGAGAGAGAAGTGGGTGTGCAATATATGTATCTTTCTCTCTGGCCTATTCTCTGCACCTTTCCTTCTCTCTAAATTTTCTGCTACTTCCTTTCTGCTGTTTCTGTTATTCTGTGGCTTGTTCTTTGTATATCTGGGTATTTTTTTTGTTCTTGAATGTTCCAGTACGTCATATTCATAAATGTACTCAGATTTCAGTGCATTTTTATCGCATTGCTCTGTTATATTTAATATTTTAGATCATTACAGTGTGCTTTGGGTACTATTTTACGCAGAAGTCTCTTCCTATGTCAAGTGAATAAACCATATTTAAAAATACGGTAACTCGTTTACTCGAGTCCTCTCACTTGATAGTTGCTGCGCATAGTTGAATGATACATGTAATTAAGCTGGTACAAGCTTGTTCTCTTTTGGAATGTCTTAGTGAAATTGCAATTGTAATCTTCTGTAAAATACGTTAACTCGTTACATTTCTTTGATTGATGATTTCTTATTGATGTTCGCCCAACAGTCTCTCTCTGTACAAATTATTAATTTATTTTTCTTTTTTACCATCCCTAGAAAATTTAATTAAACTTTGGTTGAAGGTCTCGAAGAAATTTGATCAAGATTTCGGAGAAAGTCTCAAGGTTATTTAATTTCCTTTCTCTTTGTTCTATGTTTTGTGGTTTAACAACTTAAAACAGTTTTTAGATCTGTTCGGTTATTAGTTACAAGTCTTATTACAAAGTATGTCTTAAATGAGTATTTTAATAAAGATGTACCTTATTTACCTTATTGCGGCATCTTAATTCTCTGATGATCAAAGAAATATTTGGAGCTTGAGGTTGAGGAAGCCATTGAAGGAGTTTGCAAATATGAAGTTCAAGTTCATGTACGTTCACATGTGAAAAAGCAGTCTGGGAATATATATATATATATAATCACTAGAAAGCATATGAAGAATATAAAGAACAGGAAGCAACAGGCAAGCTCTCTCTCATGCTTTTAATTTGCGTCACTATTATGTAATATGATAGATGAAAACATGCTTACCTTTAAAACCCTTAGGTGATTCTATTTGACCATTGCAATTATTGCCATTTACGAATTCACGAGATCCAACTTCACAGGCAATTCATGCGAAAGAAAATTCCATTAATCTTTAAATATATGAATATCCTCAAATTAAAAGAGAAATGGTATTTGGAATATTTTTTTTATTTCTTATAAAACTCTTTTGTGCTATATGAAAAAAGTAGCATGCTGCATATCATCTTAACTGTTATTTTTTAATAAAAAAAATACAAATTTATTATTAAGAAATTATAAATTATTTTTTT
>QFDD01121304.1:0-12694 GCA_006871305.1 Vachellia collinsii | reverse complement strand
TTTTTGGATCTAATTATTAAAACTCAATTCTTTTGGGAAGAAAAATGAAATGAATGAGCTTGACCTTCCAAGAAGGGGATTTGAATGAGATAAATAAACACACAAAAAAGAATGTCAATGGCAAAGCTGCTGTTATTCAGTATGGACTTCGGTGATTTCAAATATAGGGCATTTAGTTAAATGTCCTAAATTAAGAAATTTCATTCTAGACCTCCGTATTACTTCAGCAATTTAGGATCCTGATTTTTCTCATATTTTAATGGTATTTATGTGTCTTTTTCTCAATTATTAATTATCCAATTTGTGAAATAAAAACATTATGATCTATCTTTTAAAACTTAAATCAAATATAAAAAAAAGGAAATTTCAATTAAATATCTTTGCAATTTGAAAATCTCAAATCGTCAGTAATTCTTATTAAAAGAAGGTGTTGTCATTTACTCATCAAGTGAAGTACTAATGAAGTATAATAACAAAACTGATTTGATTTGATTTGATTTTTTTTTTTTTTGCATTTTTTCCAAAATAATACTGCATTCTACCACTGTTTTTGTCTCTCAGCCTTGATAGATTAAAAATAAAAAAAATAAAGGAAGAAAAGCTGACAGGCGCATCTTTGGAAGAAGACTTTTATGGTAATGATAGCGGGCATCATGAAAGCAGCAAAAGGAATTATTTCAGGCTTTGGTGGGCAAAAATTAAAAGGCAAATACCAAAAACGAACAAGGAGGAAAACTAAATAGGGGCCATAATGATGTCACTTAAAGGGCAAACACTAAGAGTGGAGCTACTTGCATGGTTTTTTTAATGACCTAAATAATTAATTTATAAATATTAAAAAAATTAGTTAAATTTATTATTTATGAAAAATATGTGTTCATTCTTTTAAAATACCTTCTTAAAAGTGTTTACATTGTAAATTATCCACACTAATGAATTTTTTAAAGTGCATCAACACAGCTTGTTTAAAAAAATATGTAAACTTAAAAGATGAAGTAGATTGAAAATGTCATGTTTAGAAGTGCACAGTTCATAATTGCAGCACAGAAAAAAAATAAAATATATAGCGAATATTTTATAAAATTATTAGAAAGATAAATATAAAATCAAATTATTAAAATTTGATCTTCACAGTTTATAGCTGTAGTACAGACAAATAGAAAAATTTAATTTTAAAAATGTTATAGTTTTATAAATATTGAATCCGAATTATCTATTTTTATCTAAAAGTTAAGATGAGATTCGAAAAAGAAAATAAAAAAGATTAAAATGACAGATTTTACTTTCAGCATTCTCAATAAATTAAAAAATAATCATCAAAACCCCTCCCAACTCTTATTTAACCAAACATATCCTTACAGTTAGTTTGAATGTGAATAAAATTAGAGAGAAAAGAATATGACCATGAAAAATAGTGAAAAAAAATTATTTTCTATAAAGGTTTTTTCTCATGATACTTCTAGCCTATCGTGCATTAACTGAATTTCAAATTCTAGAAAGATGGATGAATGTGTCGTAAGATTGATTCAATATTGAAAAATAATTGACAGCATATTTATGAGATCAGACGTGCTTTCATAAAATTTGCCCTTAAATTTTAACGTAAACGTGAGATTAGAGACTAAGTTCCTCAGTATTACATACGAAAGTGAACAAATGAACCTATCATCTTGTTGATATGAACCCATCGGACAATATTTGTGTTTTGCACAAAACTTATCGGAGAATATTTGTGTAAGACTCAAAGTCTCAATGATAAATTACCATTTCGCTTATGACTTATTAATACTTTTTGTTTTAAAAAATTACTACTCTGGTTCTTAATATAAAAGAGTAAAGTTGATTTTTTTTATAATATTAAGGAAGTTAAATAGATTAATTTAAAATGTTATATTTATTATTTTTTTAAATTAAGTTGCCTAACTTATAAACTGATATATAATATAGTGTATTGGCAATATATATATAATATAGTGATACACATAAATAAATATTTTTAAATAATATATCTAACTTCCTTAATCTTCTTAAAAAAATCAACTCACTCTTATAATAAAAAGAGAATGTCGTAAAATTTATTTTCAAAATAATTTTAAAAGATGCATAGCATTGACCAACGTGTTAATACAAGTTCAGTTGTAATTACATATAATAATGGGTTTTACAAATTTATTTCAAAAGTTTTCAATCAGGAGTTACATTGTTTAAGAATTTTTGTAGAGCAGTATTACCCTAAAAGTTTTATAATAGAGCAATATTACCATTTGATGTTAAAAAACTAATAATGACAATTAACATTTTTAACAGTAAAATGCAGTATTATTTAAAAAAATTTCAAGGGCAATATTGCTTCCGAGTGAAATTTTTCAGAATAAATTTGCATATTCACCCTATAAATAATTTAAGCAAAGTATCCTTATATTCAATATTCATTAAAAAACAAAAAGTATTAACATATCCTCAAGACTACCAAAACACATAAATATCTTTGAAAGTTAAAATAAAATTAATTTATGATGTGTAACATAAATAAAGAAAATAAAAATAATTATTTTGTAAGTAATATTTTGAATAGAATATTATTTTTTAAGAATGGTGCGGTTATCTATTGATGTGTATATTTTTACAATAGACATTTTTTTTTGCCAACATTCTATAATAGGCATAAAAGTAATATAATTTAATTGTTTGCTACAAATATGGTAATTTATCTATGCTTAATAAATATCTAAAAATAATCGATTTTTACAACTTTTATTAATTAGGGAAGTAAATCTTGATTGATTACCCACGTTTACAAGTTTTAAAGGGCAGAAATTTAGTAGTTCATTTAAAGGTGTTTCAATTATAATTTTGATTTTACTTATATAGATCTAATTGATATGAAAATAATATATCACACGTAAGGTACGTGAATTCAAATTTTAATATCAATACTGTTATTTATAAATTTTTCTAAACATGAAGAAATATCATGATATTGATTGATCCACAAAATTCAACCAATCTAATTTTTTTCGTTAGAAAGATGGATAAAATAAGTACTCTTTAAGGTTACAATCTGAATTTTTAATATTATAAAATCATTCTCCCTTATTTTTATTCTTAAACCGTTGATTTCTATAATTCCCCCAATATCATCATTATATTTTAATAATTCATGTTTGGAGCCCACACGACAATGATTAGCTCGCTCAAGTCCCAGTGCTCCTGATCCCAAAAAAAACCCCGCTCCTTCACCGCCTTTTCCGCGCAATACAGAACCTTTTGAAATTTTCATTTCTGACCAAATTACCCTTTTCTTGTGTGGAAATTCCCCTTTCATGATGATGACAGATACTCCCACTCTCACGAAAAACTGAACCGTCTCTCTTTTTTCTCTCCAACTGCTTCACCACGTTGGCCTCCGACCCAGCAAGGGAGCGTTACGACTTACGAATCTCTCGCTGTTCAAATTCGGTTTGAAATTTGAATTTTCTTGCTCAAACTGGACGCCTCTCTTTTAATGGTATGTTATTAACTCCTGGATTTTGGTTTAACTCTCTGATTTCATTTGATCAACGGTAAGTTTCTTCCCATTTGAATTTTGTTTTCTTGGGGCTTGGTTTTAGTTTTCTTGTGCTGTGTGTGTCTGTATGTGTTCTATCGTCTTATGGTAGAAAGTAGTCGAACTGGTTGTTTTCATTTCAGTATTTTCCGTTTCTTTACTGGCAAAGTGGAGCAAACGTAAGCGGATAAGTTTTCCTGTTCATTTCGAAGTTGTATTGAGCAATGGAATTATCCTGATTGCCGGTTTTCTTGCCTTTTTTGAACCTTGAATCGTAAGTGATGCAACTCTCTCTCTCTCTCTCGAACTTGATTTCTTCCTAGTGTTTCCTGTTAATTGGCGTGGAGGAAATTGGTTCAGTTTTCAATCTATGTAATGGTAAATGCCATGAAACGGTGCTTACTGTTAAAATTATCAGAGGTTTTCTCGACAATTTACCTTTTCGTCTTCAAAGTAAGCATGTGTGTTTGAATTTGGGAATAATCACAGCATGTTCATCATTTTAGAAGGAGGGTTTCGGCATTTAGATGCCGATGGAGATGGGGACAATTTAGTCTTTTTACTCACTGAAGTTTCTTCGTCTAATCGTTCTGAAGGGTTCTATGAATATTAATAAAATAAAGCGATGCTTATATGTTATCGGCTTTTTGATAGATTCGTTTTTATTTTGAACAAGAAAAGCTCGCTAACTCAATTATTCACTTGTATCTCACATGCTTCTCGCTACTTCTTTGGTCACTTCACATTGAATTATAAGATGAATTCTTTATAGGCATGTTTTGCACGAAAATCTGAGATGAATTCTCCTTATTACACTTGTGTTTAATCTACATATATAAATTCTGCACTGATATTAGCTTTTTTATGTTTTTCCTTTTATTTTTAGGTTCAGTGAGATCTGAATTATTGGCAGATTGGTTCCTTGGATCCCAGGAAAGTTGATCACGTTCATGAGATTGTGTTGGAATCACAAAGGATCGTTAACACATGAAGAAACTATTCTTTTTTAAATCTTCTGCGTCTAGCAGTGGGAACAATAATGCAGTTCCCCCAAGGTCAACAAATAAGCAAATATGCTGGGAGAACTCATCAGAAAGTGGATTTCATGGTCAGGCCCATGACAGAGCCGAGGATATCTTCGAGAGTCCAAAGGGATTGTTCTCCAAATCCCAGAAGCATGTATTGGATAGCCAGAGCTCAGGTAGTGGGCCAAGTCTTAGAAGGAGCAGGTCTTTGTCAACAGCAGCCTACCAAGTCAAAGACCATAGCAGGTCTCCTAGTTTCATTTCAAGCGATCGGCATCATCAGTATGAGAATTCATCTCAGTAAGTATTTGTATCACCTAATTTTAAAAAATGCCCGTGCGCACAGAAATCCTGTAGGAGCTTATTCTAAGTTGTTTACTCACACAACCCCCCGCCCCAAAAAAAAAAAAACATTTTGCAGAGATTTCCTAGCTCCTTCCAGTTATCAGACTCTTACTCCTGAGAAGCAAAGGCAGTCACCTGTCCAAATTTCACATGGAAATGAGAGGCCTGGCTCAGCTAGCTCTTCAAGGTCTCATAATGATTCATCTGGGAACTCCTCCACTTCTTCTAGCAACATTTCAAGTAAGATTGTTGACCGTTACATTGATGGAGAGCAGCAGCCAGAAAAAAGTAGGTCAAAGAAAAATTTACAGAAATGTTATGGCGAAAATGCAAATTATGGTATGAAGCTTCCTCCAAAAATCCAGTACACAGCACCTAATTCACCAACTCATGGTGGTGCTAGATATAAACCAAGAACTCATTCATTTAGAGAAGCTAAAGGCACTGATATTCACTTCTCATCCAAAGACTGGAAAGAACATGGGTTAGGACATGAATCTCCTCGGAGCCTAGCTAAAAATGTCATTGAGAGACTTTCTCAGTTTCATTCTTTCTCCAAAATCAGTTCAAAAGAGGTTGGTCTTGATAATCCAATTACAGTTGAAGATATATTTTCTAGATCTCTAAATGAATGCTGTGAGTCAGATCCAGAAGAGGCTCTGCCAAAAGGTTATTATTTTGACAATTCTCACATAATGGCAGATGGTTATCATAGCATTGATGATCAAAGATTCCAAAAACATGATGTTTCCGCAGCAGCCAGCTGTGAGGGCTTGAGTTGTGTTGTCCTTGAAGAGGATGTTGATGCAGGGCTACAGAGACAATTAAAGGAAGTCAAAGAGAGAGTTGCTCTTTTTTCTGAGGTATTTAAAAGAGAAAGCTTTCTTCTCGATGGTGGTTTTGATGTGTCTGTGCTGGTTCAGACAATTAGAAACCTCGAAGAGGAGAGGTTAAGTCTGGCAATGGAAGTTTCTGGCCTACTTCAGTCTCGCATTGCTGAAAGAACGTCCACCAAGAAAGAACTTAGATGCTTTAAGGAAGAATCAGAGTTACAGGCTCGACGGCTAGAAAAGGAAAAGAATGAGATACAGTCAGGATTGGAGAAGGAATTGGACAGAAGGTCAAGAGACTGGTCACTTAAGCTTGAGAAGTGTCAGGTGGAAGAGCAAAGGCTCCGTGAACGAGTCAGAGAGCTTGCTGAGCATAATGTATCTCTTCAAAGGGAAGTGTCATCCTTTAGTGACAGGGAAACAGAAATTAAAAAACTAATAACTTGTTCTGACCATCAGCTCAGGGAAATGACTGAAAAGGAGGAAGAAATGAAAGAGCAAAACTTGTATTTTCAACAAAATGTCTTAGAATTACAAGAGAAGTGTAAGACAATAGAAGAAAACAGGGACATGTACCGAAGAAATTATGAAGCGAAGGAGAAGGAATGCAAAGAGTTACAGAAGTCCATCACAAGATTGCTAAGAACATGCAGTGAGCAAGAGAAGACAATCACGGGGTTACGTGATGCATTTAGTGACGACTTAAAGAAGAACCAATCAATGGAGAGGGTGGAGAATCATGTTGCAAAAATGCAGATGGAGCAAATGAGGTTATCAGGGGTAGAACTGGCCTTGAGAAGGGAGTCAGAATCTTGTAGGATTGAAGCAGATTCTCTTCGCCAGGAAAATATAACTCTACTAAGCCGTTTAAAGGGAGATGGGAAAGACATTGTTGCTGCTACTTATAAGCTAGATAAAGAACTTTTGGCCCGTGTCTGTTCTCTGCAAAATCAAGGCCTGACAATGCTAAATGAAAGCTCCGACTTGTGCTCAAAGTTGATTGAGTTCATCAAAGGGACAGGAGGTCAGCTTCTTCAAGATCCAAGGCGGGAAATGGAAGTAAAAAGAAATGTTCTGGATGGGCAATTTATTATTGAATCTGAGGGTAAAATTCAGAGTCTTAAAAGTGGAATTGAGGGCTTAACTAGGAGTTTGCAGATGATGTCGGCTTTGTTTGCTGAAAAGTCAAGTTCGTTGACAACTAAATTGCAGTCACAGTTTTTTGATCCCGATAAACTAGCTAAATTGAATGATCAATTATCTGAGGTCAGTTACTGCTGGACATTTATAGAAAAATGCGGATTGTAAATTGTCTTTTGTTTATGTTTAACCTTTAACTATATAAGCTGTTCTGTTTTTTTTTTCGCATTTCTTTTTATTAAAGATATAGTTATCTTTTTTTAAAATTTTTGTAGGATATAATAAGAACTGAACTGAAAGCAGAATGCTTGTTAACAAGTCTCCTAAGAGAGAAGCTGTACTCAAAAGAGCTGCAAGTCGAGCAGCTGCAAGCTGAACTTGCTACAGCAGTAAGAGGAAATGACATACTTAAATCTGAGGTGCAAAATGCACTAGCCGACCATTCATGTGTCAACCATAAGTTGAAGGACCTCGAACTTCAGGTCAGTCCTCACAATCAATTTTCAACAATTTTATTACAGGAAAGCAGGCCACTTTCCCTGGAATGATTTTTGTTTGAAGAATTATTTCCAAAAGAAGTGTAGCGTTAGAGGGTTCCTGGCAGTACTTTCTGAAGTTGCTGTTGTTTCACCTGTTCCCGCTGCGGCTAGGATAAGTATGAAATTTATTTTCATGTTCCTGTGTAACAGATGTTGAAGAAAGATGAGAGCATAAACCGCCTCCAAAGTGATCTAAAAGAGTCTATGAAAGAATCAGCAATCGTTAGGGGAATATTGCCCCAAGTAACTGAGGAGAGAGATCGGATTTGGGAACAAGTGAAGCAGTATGCCGAGCAAAATATGCTATTGGACAAAGAGATCACTGACTTGAAGAAGAAGATAGAGGCCCTTGATGAGGATATACTTGTAAAGGAAGGTCAAATAACAATATTAAAAGATTCCCTTGGTAAAAAGCCCTTTGATCTCCTGGGGAGTCCTGATTCTATGCATGAATTTTTGCTTAACTGATTATTACAAAAGCATGCTTTTTTTATAGGCAAAGTCACTACATTGTTCATAGTTCTATACATCAATGAGGTTTTGAAGATTCTTTTCTTGATTCCATAGAATTTTTGCTTGCTTTATTTTGTAAAAGTTTTGTTCTTTTTTAGGCCATGCTATTGTATCTTCTACTCTTTCTTATTTCCTATTTGATTGACTTTTGTTATCATTAATCAATATATCATTTTCTGATATAAAGTTTTAAATTATTTATCTCGTTGTGTTATTTACAAGTCAAATTTAATATTTAAAAATGAAGATTTTATATTTACAATTGGAGTTGAGGCTTTTGGAATGGATTGTGTTTTTTCCCCCCAAATGTACTAGTTTGCAGAAGTCATGAAAAACAGCTCATGATCAATTTTAAATGACATAACATAACCGATAAATTTGAAAATTTGACTTCTAAACATTTATATGTTCAATTTGACTTGTAAATAATAGAATTTCACTTGTAAATATAAACGTTTGACTTGGAAGTATAAAAGTGTTAAATTAACTTGTAAATGATATAATTTCTCTTATATGTAAAAGTGTTAAATTGGACTTATAAAAATTAAATTGTTAATCGTTGAATTAAACATTAAAATAAAATACATTGATTTAATCAGATTAATCAGTCAATTCGCTTAACGTTGACATGTTATTGGTTACTGGCAAATAATTGCCAATGATGGATTAATAATTTATACACTTATAATTGTCAAAGATTAAGAGCAATTTTTTTTTCCCTACACCTTTTGCAAATGATTTCCAAGTTATTTAGAGCTTATTGATATTAAAAGAAATCCCAGAAACCTATTTGCATTAGATTTTTCTAACATGTATTCATAGATAATCTTCCCCTTTTTTTTATCCACAGTAAACTTTTCTCGTATCCCATATGCAAGACATCGGTATTATTTGCTGCTTTAGTTTTTAGGGTGTGATGTAATTCTCATCAGATTATATATTTTGATTCTATTTTGTGAGATTAGTAATTGAATTAGTAACGTTCAGACTATAAAAACTTAAACTCTAATTATCATGGTTATCCCTATTTATACTCTATTCTTATTTACCACTTGTTGCATGCAAGATTATCCCAAGTTATATTGTTTGTTATTATTCTATTTGTGATGCCATTTTACTCTGTTTTATTCTATAGACCGGGGGGGGGGATGTTGGTACACTACAGCCTAAACGCACCGTATACAGGATTGAATAAAATAAATGATTTTGTCTGAAAATTTGGGAAAAGAGTTGTCATGTTCAGTGCTTCGCTGCATTCGTTTGGTAGTAGAGTCATCAAGCCTCAGATTCTTCCATTAACGTTGGGCATCGGCTCTTTGACCCCGCTTGCTGTCATCGCCGGCGAGTCATCAACTATGGCCACTAATTCAGTCCGAGTCGCGGCCGCTCAGATGACTTCCATTAACGATCTTGCAGCCAACTTCGCCACCTGCTCTCGACTCGTTAAAGTAACACATTATCTTCATAAGCTTCACTTCTTTGTCACTCTTCTTTTATTGGTTTACTTTACGTTTCAGAAGTTTTTTACTGGGAATTTGTAATTAGTTGCTGATTCTGTTTTCTCTCTATTCTGATGAGCCAGTTACTTATGGTGTCATTTCGGGGGAAATTGTCATGAATTTAGTCGGAAAATGTATCATTCTTGTCTTTTTATATTTTAGGCCGACTATATCATTCTAGTCTTACCCTAACTTTGTTGGGAGAACAGGATTGATGAGGTGCACTAATGATGTGACTATTTGCCACGGGCTAACTCACAAATATCGGTAATGAAATTTTCGTGAATAAGTCTCAGGACTAAATAAAATATTTTTTCAGAAAAGCATTGCGACGAAATTGATGGGGAAAATTTTTTGTGGATCAAAGGGATGCGAATGAATTTTCATGGACTAAATTGATGACGGAATCATTTTAAACTGTTTTCTGTGGTTGGATCATATTTTATGAACTAATTGGCTAATATATTGGAAATATTGCAATATGAGAATGTAACTTCCTGATGACCAGCCATAATTTCGTTTACGCTAGTTCAGTTATCCTTACCATATTGTTGATGGGAGATTTCTTTTGTTGGGTAATGTTCTGCGAAGGAAGCAGCATCAGCTGGAGCAAAATTACTATGCTTTCCTGAGGCGTTTTCTTTTGTGGGTGCTAAGAATGGGGACAGTGTTAAGATTGCAGAACCTTTGGATGGACCAATTATGCAAAAATACTGCTGTTTGGCAAGGTAATAAAGTAAGGCGTTCCTTAATTGTTCACGGGTCGTCTGGTCCTATACCATCATGCTCAATAGCTTGATTTCTAGTCATTCATTATTGTCTATGTTGAATCATGCAACCGGATTCATTTCTCACAAGTCATGCATGTTCTTAATGATTTTTTCCTACACGGTCAATGGTTATCTGTGGAAGAGATGCTATTCCTTAAGGTGATCTTTAATTTTTTGTTTGTTGTATGGCAGATTGTTTATACTACCTCTGTCCTATATTGAGTATTAGTCTAGTACATTTTTGTGCCCATTCTGCCTGTTGTTTTATACTTTCAATGGGCAATTAAATTATTGTTTTTTCAACTGAGTATCCTTGACAAGTGAGTAATATGTGGTTTAACAGTGTTGTTATATTAAGAGAGAGAAGATACAATAAGGACAATTTGGTAAAATTGTACAATGGCACCTTGCAATCCATATAGCCGATCCCACCTAACAAGATAAGTCTCGTTGTTTTTGCACTATTGATTAAGTTATTTATTTTCTTAATCCTTGTGCTAAAGTCTTGAACAATTGTCATTTGTTAATATGGGATGGAGGGAGTATTCATTGTGTGTGTGTGTGTTTGCGCCCATGATGACCAAATTATTGCCAATAGGGTTCACTAAAAAATATTTGCTTAAGCTCATATTGATTTTGCGTTCTGAGCACATTGCTGATGAATATTTCTTTAATCATGTGACTGGATTACATATTTTGATACTGCAGAGAGTCCAGCATGTGGTTATCACTTGGAGGCTTCCAAGAAAGAGGATCTGATGATGATCACTTGTGTAACACCCATGTTGTAGTTGATGACGCTGGGAAAATTAGAAGCTCTTATAGAAAGATACACCTGTAAGACAAATCGTTTATGATATTTCCGTTCAGAATTTGTATCTCTTACTAAAGGTGTATTAACATTTTTATTTCTTTTTGTTCTATTTTAAGGTTTGATGTTGATGTTCCTGGTGGAAGGGTATATAAAGAAAGTAGTTTTACAGAAGCAGGTAAGATATCAACTCTTTACAAGGTATCAAGCTAGATGAGTTATTTTCTTGCTCTGATCCTTACAGCCACTTCTCTTATGGTCTTTGAAGCTAAATAAATCAAAAAAATGATCTTCTAATTTTATGGCCCCTTTTAAAAGAGTGTTTTTCTTTTTTTTTCGGGGGGGGGGGGTGTTGAAGTATCATTTGAATGGGATCCTTACTTACCAGGCCTAGGTCTCTATTCATTATCATAAATTAGGTCTAGTTGAAAGGGTAATGCAACTAATACACGCCCACTTCACCAGTAATCAAGACACATATTTCAATCTTTTCATCACATCCTTAGACTATTCTACCACTTCCCTTCAAGCTGAAGATTATTCAAACTCCAATCTGTTGCAAACAAAACCTTATTAAAATGAAGAAAAACATATTCATAATTACAAACCTAAACACCCAGACAAAGAATGGCCATTGACATGGTTGCGGAACTGCAAATGGAGAACTTAATACAACTAGTACTTCCATGTATTTTGCGGGTTTGGGTGTTTGTTAACTTGACAGAGAAAATAAACATTATAATACCCTAAATGCTTGCAAGTGAAAATCTTCTATCTTGATGCTTTCAGGAAAGGATATTGTTGCAGTAGACAGTCCCATTGGTCGATTGGGTCTCACTGTTTGCTATGATTTGAGATTCCCAGAGCTTTATCAGTTATTGCGTTTCCAGCATGAAGCGCAGGTACTAATATATTATTGTTTCCTTTATGATTGAAACGGGTTGTTTGATGTCTAAGATTTGATTATGCCAGGTGCTATTGGTGCCTTCAGCTTTCACTAAGGTGACTGGTCAAGCACATTGGGAGACTCTTCTTCGTGCACGTGCAATTGAAACTCAATGCTATGTGAGAAATTAATTTTACATCTTGAAACATTACCCTTTTTCTTTCTTACTCTAGTTTCCTGATCCCAAAATGCTGTGTGATCAGGTTCCAGTGCTTAGATAACATTAAATTCTTTAAGAAGTTGCTTTCTTGCTCACCCCAGTAAATTGATTCCCTTAAGCAACATACCAATTGGTGACATATGTAAAGTGATTATGGATTTTGAAAATTTCAATGGCTTCATTATTGGATTCAATAATGTCTGATACCACACCAGTTGGACTACAGATCTTAAACTGATGGGCAAATATGATTTGAAAAACTGTGGCGGTGGAGATTATAGTTTCCCCTTTAGAAAATATGAACATCAGAATCCCATATTTGAAGAATAAAGAATTAATGTTGTTTAATTAAAGTGGAAACCCATTATAGATTCATCCAGATTGTAGCATTGAACTTGAGAGTCAGTATTCTACAGACGTATTTATTGTAGTTAGATGCAATTTTGTGCTAAAACTACCAACGGCCTACTTATTAGTGAACCAGCACATTGCAAGATTGCTGAATTTCTTTTAACTAGTCTCTGAGATAAAAGGAATATAGAAGTAATGGCATCGTGAAAACATCTAAC
>QFDD01121303.1:0-16914 GCA_006871305.1 Vachellia collinsii | reverse complement strand
GGGGGGAATTTTTTTTTTTTAATATCCCTCAAACTCGTCCAGGAGTGAACCAGTTTGGGGGAATATTTTTCTTAAAAAAATATATGTCTCCTAAACTCGTTCACATAGTGAACGAATTTGAGGATATTGTACTGAACTCGTTCTTTAGGTGAATGAGTTCAGTACAATTTTAATTTTGTTTTTTGCGTGAACGAGTTTGTTTGTGATATATGGGTAAATTTTTTTAAAATTGTAGTATTTAAAAATATATTTTTACTGTTTATAGGCTGAAGGTACACAGTTCTAACGCAAAGCCAGGACACCTTTCATTTCATACATGAGCATAGTACGTGTACGTTTTGCTTTCTTTTTAAATTTTTCATACTTTAAAAAGTAAAATACAAATTAGAATAAAACTTTTCTTTACATAAAATCATTTAAAATAAACTAATCTAAATATTAACTTATTGTAATACATATTATATTTCTTTTCTTATTTAATAGGATGTTTTAAAATATTTTTTTGCCTAATATAAATATTTTTACACCAAATATAAAATTTTTAATTTTATTGACCCATGAATTGTAAGAATGATATGATTTTCTATTGTTACAATTAAATTATTGTTATATTTTGTTATTGGTGGTTATTAATATTATTATATTTTGTAATTGTCAATCAAATTTTATTATTTTAATATGGTTGGTTTGACCTCTGAATCAACTCTAATTTGACCTACTAACATTTGACCTACTATCTCAACTAATTTAGTATCTGGCCCTATATTTTTAACCTTGATATATACATATCACATAGCTAACTTTTCTTATTTCACAAAAAGATATATCTTTAGGGTTATTTAAACCGAAATATTATATATTTTGTATGTTCAAAAAATAAATGTTTGAAAAAAAGAGAGTTAAATCATAAAAATTAATTTAATGATAGTTAAATTCATGAATTTCTTTTTTTAATTAATTTAAAAATAATAATTTTTTATATTTTAAAATTTAATTATGTTTTATCATTATTTAACTATAGAATCACCAATGTAATTTAGTAAATCATTATTTCTATTAAATGAAACTAATATTATTAAGATAAACAGATTAAAAGTATACTTTTAAAACAATATCAGGGACTCGATTGAAATTTAACATAAATTTAAAGGATAAAATTTAAACTTTAACCATTTTTAAATTATATTATATTATTTTAATTATTAGTCTGACACCTGAGCTTAATTCGTATCATTGAAATTTGAATCACCGTCGCCGAGGGTTTTTGGTTTTTAGCTCTTGACTTAGGTTGACTAGACAAATCTTTTTTTTTTTGGTAAAAACTAGACAAATCTTTTCTTATTTCACAAAAAGGTGTAACCACTTTCTTATGCCCTCACTTCGCATCTTTAGGGTTATTTAAACAGAAAAATTATATATTTCATATGCTAAAAAATAAATGCTTGGAAAAAAAAGGACAGTTAAATCATAAAAATTAATTTAATGATACTTAAATTCATGAATTTCTTTTAAAAAGCTGTTTTAGGGGGTTCGATTGCAAATCAAGCATTTAACTTTTAAATGTCATTCTCAATTTATTTTGTAAATCATTTTTATAATTATCAATTTTTTTTAAAAAAAACCCAACTGTCATTTCCACGTAATGTACTGTTTGTGAATTTCTTTGAAGTTTCCAAGCGACAATATGAAATAAGTTAAATATAAACAAATGTACACAGACTATATTGGAGGTTCTAGTCAACAGCCATTCTCTTGAGTTGCTAACTTTATTGGATCACTCTCATTTTTCTTTTCTGGTTTTTGTCCCTTTGTGAGAGAAGTTTCACCCCAATTTCTAAGAGCATCATGAGAATTATTATTCTTTTAGGTTTTGATTATCTTTTCTTGCGAATTATTTTTTTGGATCCTTTTGAGGCATGTTAATACAATTTCTTTACGTATGAGTTTTGCTTTCTCCTTATGTTTAATATTTTGATGTAACGCTGCTTTTCTCATATGTTAATCATCTCATCCACTCTCTCATAGTTATATTTTAAGCTGTTTTACAGATAGGTTTTTTTTTACAAAGTTAATTTAAAAATTGTACTGCTTTTGAGTATTCTCATACAAAAATATTATATGCTGAGTATATGAGAAAATATGGGTGTCAAAAGAAGACGTGGGTGTCCAGAAGTGGAAGAAGATGGGGGAAAAGCTAAACAAGCTTATTTATAGAAACAAATAGAAGTGAGCTTTTGTGTGTGCGTGTGTGTGTGTGTGTGTGATGCAAAGACCAAAGTACCGTATCTAAAAGAGAAAGAAACAAAGAAATAAAAGACAAACACCTAACAGAAAATATTTATGCTTGCCTTTTAATTTCCCATATCTCTGAAGAAACCCTTTTTTTTTTCTTAAAGATCCTTGGAGTGCATTTGTTAACTATGCCTTTTTTCCTAAAGGTGGTTCTAAAAGTGGCTTGCTATATCTTTACGATCTTACAAAGATTTACTTGCATGATGATCAAATTATATATATATATATATATATTTATATATGGAACACAAGAAAATCTATTTTTTAAAACCAGTTATAATATTAACCGGGATAGAAATATTATGAAAGCGAATAAGAGGGTTTTTTTTCCTATGAAAATACATTTGACAAATTCTGTAGAAAATATTGTGACAAATTATTACAAATAATTTTTTTCACCACTTTATTTTTTTTAATAAAATTTTCAGGATTGAACCTTATCTATATTGCCCTACCTTTTCATGGATTGATAATGTTCGCATTTTCATTTGGGAGATTTGTGGCCGTGCTTAGTTAATGCACTTATAGTATCTCAAACATAATTATATTAAATAAGAGAATATTTGTGCCCGTAAAAAAAAATGATGAATGACAAGTAATGCTCCTGCTACTTGTGGGATGGGTGGTACATAATCCCTTTGGCTATATGAATGAATTTCTTTTGGACCAAAAGCAAAAGCATTAGTCCAAAGTTACATTCTTTTTGCAAAAATATAGTTTATCTTTAAAGCTTTTTCAAGACAATGGGATTGAAATATATGTGAGGAATGAAAAAGAGTCTGAAATGACAAGATCAATATAGGGAATGAATGAATGTAACAAATGGTAATGATATTACTATGAGTAATTAAATTGGGGAAAAATGAAAACTTGCCGAAAAAAATTTGAGACAACTTCCAAGTTTATTGATGATGATTTCTGAATGTGATAGGGACAATGCATAAAAATGAACTTTTGAAATATTTATCTTCACGTTTCACCAAGAGGGGGACCTACGTAATTTCCAAGAAAATGAAATATTGATCTATGTAATTTTGGTAAATATAGGAGTTAAATAGTTTAGAAGTAATGTTTATTTGAAAATTTTCGAATCGTAGCAATTTCACTCCAGTTAGTATCCATGTTAATTTTATCCGTTAGCTAACCAAAAATGCTGATTTGACATGTGTATGTTTCATTCACTTAATTTTTCCAATTTATATTTATAAATAAGGAAAAAATTTTAAAAATGTATCCCATCAAAAGGATTAAAAAAATCGAAGAGGTGAAAGCATTTTGTGTGGTCAAGAAAAAATCAAAGAGCTATCCACCTACCTTAGCATTGCGGGGGTATGACACTGGAGGGTTTTTGGTGGCCTTATTCAAGACAATTTTCCTCAATGTGTTCAGCATCTAGTAATTGAATCTTTCTCTTCATTACTCTTTAGTGAATGTGAGTTCCTCCATTTGCAGCTTCTTCTTCTTCAACGTTGTTCACGCAGCCAGGTCAGCATATTTTATCAAGCACCGGTCAAATTTAATATGGATAATAGTTAGGGTGACATTCTTATGATTTGAAAACTTTCAAGACATGTTGACAAAAAAAGAAAAAAGAAAAAAGAAAACTTTCAAGACATATATGCACCTTAATAAAAATGGCGTAAATGAATATGGACCTGAAAGGTCAGTATATTTGATAAAATAACGATTAAGCTTTACATGGATAATAACTTAAGTGAATTTGTTATGACTTAAAAACTTTAGGGCTGTTATAAATATTATTATGTGGATGTCCATATCTCCCATTATCCCCGATTATGTATCCCCTTAATATCTTATGTAATCTTTAATATTGTAAATCCTTGCCTATAAATGTAAGGCACTGGATATGTACTATACATCCTGAAGATAATGAACAAGAGCTATTTCCATTGCTCTATACTTTCCTCTTTTCCTCTGTTTCATTCCCTCAAATTCATAACACGTTATCAGCACGAATCTCTCCACAAGAGCCAGGTTCATAATCTACTCTACATTGCTTATTTACTTTAATACTTTTATATTTATATTTTCTCATATTGAAATAGAAATTTATCTTTCAATTTGGGATAATTTAAATCTTTTACTGCTTTAAATTTTATTTCCTGAAAGGCTTGTATATCTCTGATGCTATCCTTCTGCAAAATCCAATATTCTACGATTCCTATACATCTTGTATGATAGAGAGAAATTTTCATCTGTGAAAAAGATTAAATTTTGACTTAGAAATATTCACTTTTTAATTTTCTTGTAAAAATTCATGGTTGGTTTCATATTCATGTGTTTGCGATGATTCTTGAAGATTTGCTTCCCTGAATCTATATATCATTTGTATGTCTGGGTATTGTATGCACGCCTATACTTGCTGTTATGGATAGTCCTATATATATTGTTCTGAGCATTTTTATGCTGTTTTGGGTACCTGTATTGCTTCTTCGTCTTCACGAGTGTATGCGTGTATATATTTTGCAAATATGAATGAGTATAAAAATTCGTTCTCGCTAGAAACTTTGGGTTGAGGATTGAAGATGATAGATTCCGTTTTTGTGCATGATTTTGGAAAAATGATTCTCAAATTTTCTTTATTTCTTTCCACTTGGATTTATGCCATCCAAAATGCCCCTGGAGGTTGGAAAACTCCCCTCTACCTCGCCGGGAAAGTAGTCGCCGTCGCCTGAAAAAAAAAGGGTCGTGCACACGGCTGGGGGAAGGAATCGGATCGCGTTTGAGAGGCGGGTTGGGTAGGGTAACCCGCCTCGCCTGTGATGGGACCAAAACGGCACGTTTTGACGGAAACCAAAATGATGCTGCTTTGGCTTGCAGAAGGCGCTTCCTGGCGCCAAACTAAACGGCACCGTATGGCTCTGCTGTGGAAGGCCCAACATTTGGGCCCTAAATAAAAATAATAATAACAATAAAATTAAAGGAACCTCATTTGGGTCTTAATTTATTGCTCCAAAAAAAAAAACAATTCTGAAACTTAATTGGGCCAGAGAATTTGGGCCATTCAAAATAAAATTGTCCCCCATTTACGAAAACACATTTGGGCCACTACAAAAAACAAATTTCTGTCTGGGCCAGAATTTTTTTTTTCCCTACTGATTTTGAAAAACAAGGGGTAATGCATTTGGGCCATGTTTTGGGCAACTTGAAAAGAAAAAAAAAGGAGGCCCCACTTTGAAAATTTTATTTGAGCTGTACATGGTTTTGGGCTAACACTTGGGTTTCTTATTTATTGAGCCTTAGAGCGATACTCAAGAAAAGAGTAAGGATATTAGTTTTGTAAGCCTTGTAGACAAACTGGTTCTAAGAAAGAACAGTTATTCAGATACCTAATGGTTGAACGATATTTAGATAAAAATACGTAATTGCATGTTATGCCATTTTTTTCCCTTGTCAATGGCCGTGTTATATGCAAAGTTTTTGAGGTGGGACCTCATGCTATTAATTATTGTCATATATATGCAAAGCTGTTTCTGTGGGACCTCATGATGCGTATTATTCAATTGCAAAATTATTTTTGCATGGTATCCAATTGGTGGATGTTTTAATTGTTAAATTTTACAATTATTTAATTGCTGGAATTATGCAAAGTTTCATTTAAATTGAAATATGGAGGAATAAATTATTATATGGGTTCATGGAATAGTGAGAGAATTTAAATCAATTGATTAAATTCTCTTTGAGAGTATGCATATTTGGAATTCAATTGTATACAATTTATAATTGTTTTTAGTATACAATCTTGAGGAATAGCTATAGACTCCTCTATATTGGATACCTAAAAGACTCACTTCTTCTTTGGAACAATTTAAATGAAAGGTATAACCACGAGAAGTTGGTTATCCTTCCAAGAGCCCATTATAAATGGATGCATTTGCGTTTACAAACTTGAAGTTTGTAAGCAAGAATAATTCAGCCATGTTTTCATGCATCCAATTTTCTCCTATTTTAGTAAGATAGGGAGAGAAGTTTTTAAGAAATATGACAACCAATTTTCTTCTATAATTTCCTCATTTCTCATAGCTGAATAGAACAACGAGTTTTTCGTTGAAAATTCATGAATCCATCCAATGAGCTCGACTTTATTTCCAGAAGTGAATATCTAATAGTGGTGGTAGTCGAAATAATGGATGAGACAACAACCACAAGCGTGGCATGGTCGGAATCGTAGTGATTCGAATTCCCACCTGAAGTGAGGAAAAACTGATGAGAACCATAAAGAGGGTTAAGATGAAGGTTGGTCTCATCCATATAACAACGAGCTATTAGGAGGCAAATCATCAGTTCACCTATATAATTGGTTGCTTACTAATCAAGCCATCCATGCCAATTGTTCTCCGCCCTATTGTGGAGAGTCTTTGAACATATCTCCCCTAACAAAAAAAAAAAAAAACCGTGGGTCAAGGACAACCCTCGACAAAAATAATGGGACCCAGCGAGAGATTTCCCTCTCTCCCTCGGCGCCAAAAACCTATTAGTCTGGCCAGGGCACTCGAGGTGTGTCATGGAAGAGTTAATATTATGCATTGAAGCGAAAAATGTGGGCATAATAAATAAATTGGATATGTAATGAAGGCTCCAGAAGAGCAAACATTTGTTGCCTGAATAAGTAGAATTATGCATCGAAAATGCATTCTATTCTACTAAATCTACGAAATTTATTAAGTTTCAAGATATCCATAGAAATGGATAACTTATAGAAACAATAATTGAAAATAATTTAGAGTGTTTTACATTACAAATTCAATCTTTGTTTTCTTCCGTTTTTCGTCTAGCTTGTACTATACATAAGTATAGTTGAAAGCATATGACAATAAACTAGAAGTTTACTGATTAATTTAATGTTTGGCATGAGATAATAAACCAGAAGTTAAGTAAACAAGCCAGTAGCTTAACAAGGTAAACTAGAAGTTTACTAATACAAATAAGTAGTTAAGTAATATAAGCCTGGAACTTGACAAGGTAAACCAGAAGTTTACTTATACAAATAAGTAGTTAAGCAATATAAGTCAGCAGCTTGACAAGGTAAACCAGAAGTTTATCAATGTTTGGCATGACCGGTTAGACCATTGATTGGACTCGGTTTTGCCGTCTTCCGGTCCGATACAAAATGATTGCACAAAAGAATGTAGTATAGTGCGCAACCAATCGTTCTTCTCGAGGAGCGGTTTAATTGCTAGCCTAGTCTGAATTGGTCATCAATAGCATTGTTGAACTTGAATTTGCAAAATAGGGGGGTTTTAGTCTAGAGCTAAAGCTACAGAATAAATTTCAATGCAGTGTAGTATTTTTTTTGGAATTTTCAGCGAGTGGAAATGTAATTTGGATTAAGAGGGAATAAAATGAGTGAGTCCTCAGTGATGGAGCCTTAACTATCCTTGCCTTGGTTTAATTAGGGGAGGTCAATTCTTCTGAGTTTAATTGATAGACCCTAAGCTATCACTTAGGTCCAATGGTTCAATTAATGCAGTTTTGCTTTAATCCAAGACAAAAAACATTTCTTTAAACACTGTTTTGAATCACTCAGAATGTAGAAAGAGCAGTTGATGTTCATGCTTTAACAGATTGCAATCACAACTAATTATCAATAATCATTGATAACCTGATGAACTCAATGAATCAAATCTAGAATTCATGAAATATAATCCTTGTGAACAACAACTGATCTAACGACATAGCCAAATCATACATTCACAAATCTGCAAATTAAAGTATATAGTAGTAGAAGTCTCTAGATCTAAGATTTCTACAATATGCAATTACAAGATAAGGCTAGATATACTCCCCAATGAATAGTTGGCTCAAGTCTTGATCTCCATCACCAAGAGACCACGAATCTAGCCTCTCATGATTCCAAGAACGCAGCAACTAGCACTCCTTCGTTCAGCCATCAGAAGAGGAAGATGATAACTGAGATAGTGCAGAAAGATGTGTGGTGGACTGTAGATGATTTGTCAGGAAGATGTAGAAATGGAAGTGAGATGATGGAGAATTCGTGAAGATCTGCCGAAGGTTGTAGAAGAACCAGAGAACTCCACTCCACTTCCTGATCTCTCTCCTCCGTCCAGAATGAATCTCTCGTGATTATTCCTCCCCTTTTGATCCACTTGCTGATCTCAACTCAAAACGCGCAGCATCAATTCCACGTTGTAATGTCGCGACTTGAACGTATATATGTCGCGACTCACAAGGATATATGTCGCGACCTTTGAGGCAAACAAAACTCCAAAAAGTACACACCAGTCGCGACATTTATGTTATAAGTCGCGACACTAATCATCCAGTGACATTCCCTCCGTGTTGAATTGCATTCTCCTTAGTTACGTACTCGAGCATTCGAATATCTCCCATCTGCATCTGCAACAGAAGCGAAAGGAAGCCTCGTTAAAGCATAGAATATTAGGGCTCAAAAGCATATACAGCTGGGGGCAAAATTCACTCAATTTCCCTTTTTTGTGTCATTATATATGAGATGAATGATCACAAAGGTAAAAGGGTTCAATTTAATACAATATGGAGCAATTAAGCTATCAAATATCCCGAAATGAGGAAAGAAAACCATGTAAATATTGGCGTTTATCACTCCCCCACACTTAAACCTTTGTACTCCTGGACAAAGACTTGAATCATCCCCAAGAAGTTACTAAGACAAATGAGGAAAACGACATGCTTGATAATGAATCTGTGATTAAATTGAATATCATCCTCTAGAGAAACCAAAGATGATAAAATGGGCAATGCCAAATGATTAGTCACACATATAATTGATCCTAAATGCATGAACATCGGGGGTTCTCTCACAGGGTATAAGTGTTTACTCACTATCTCTCCTTATTGGGGTACTTTTCACTCTAAATTCAAGTAGAAAGCATTCTACCATAAGCTTGTAATAGTTCTAAAATCTCCACTATTCATGCATCAATACAATGAATCAAGAGGACTTTATGGCTTGTAATGCTGGAAATAGGCCACATGGAATGGGTGAAAAAGAGAAATGAGTGTCCTGTGCATGCATGCTATCGATCAATGACTCGAGAGTAACATCTAATTGTCAAATGAAGCCTTTACGAAGAATTATTTAGAATGCCCCCGTTTTTTTTTCTGAACTTCATTTTTTTTTCTTTTTTTTTTGATACCTGATGGTCATGGCATTTTACTATAAGCATACTTCTTTTCTTCATGTACAAATTCAGATTTAATTCTACCAAGATGTTCTCAAGTTCCTTAGAAGATATGCATACACAACACTTGGTGAATGGCTCAAAAGGGTTCACAAAGGGTGTAAATGATGTGAGAGCTTGTGTTTGAGGAAAATAAGGTTTAGAAATGAATGCCTCTATCATGTTAATTGTATTGAAACATATTAAGCCTTGACTAAGAACTAAGACAAGTTCTAGAGAATGCAGACCACATGAATTATCATTCAATTTAAGGAATTCAGGCTCAAAGTTATCCTTCCAACAAGGGTTCATGCCCCCTCTATTGATACATGAAGTTTCAATCAATGTGCACTATTCACAAGACGTTTGAACATTTATCAAAAGAAGTAAAACTTTAGATGATTGATCAAAGATGATCACAAGGGTCATTAACGAACATGCAAGAGTCCCAAAGGTCTTTGTAAAATCTTAAAGAAATCCTTTTCAAAAGCCAAGATTACAAAAATTTGTAGTGGGGCTGATTTCTTTGGTTTAATGCATTAATTTGAATTGAGCAAGCCAAGAAATTGCTTTGAAACCAATGCAAGATGCACTTAAAAGAATGTTCCACGCAAAGATTCCTCAGTTGCAAAAATCACCCTTAATGTCGCGACTCATAGTGATGGTGTCGCGACATTAATTGTACCGAGAGTAATCATGGGCATAAGAGGGAATAATGTCACGACACTATATATATATATATGTCGCGACATATAGTGCATAGAAGCAAAAAATTTCTCAGGGCCCGACATTTGAACATGCAAGATGCATTAAAGCTTGTGATTTCATTCATCACACATCAGTTTATCACACAAAACAGATTTAATGACAATCAAAGCCCTCCCCCACACTCAAAAACTGCAGTGTCCCCAATGCAAAAGAATGGGAGGAATGAAAGATCGGAATGAAGAACACGGGAAACACAAAATTACGCGGAACTAACAAGTGTATTAAGAAATGGATACACAACATGAGACGGAGGCCATAAAGGTGAAGTTCACAAATAAAACAAATCACAATTTAACATGGAATGAAAAAAGAAATAAAAACAAAAGATCAGTCACTCCTCTCCTCCTGCCCCATCCTGGGGGTCTGCTTCTTCTGTTGCAACTTCAACATCACCACCCTCTACCGCAGGTTCCCCTAACCCTGACGGCTCACCTGGCCCCGATGGAAAGAAGGAAGTTGAGGTACTAGTGCTTTGCCAAAATTCTTCTTCAAAACCAGGGGGGAAATCGACATGCATGGCCTTCGCCATCTGAAACATAAGGGGGTCCAGGAACCTTTGGCGACGGAGTTCATTAGCCATCATCTGCTGGTTCATAGAAATGACTTGATCGGTCAGGATGGCTATCTGCTCATTGAGGGAGCTCAAAGAGATACTGGCTTCCCCTTCAGCAGCAGTCGATTCTGGTTCAGCCGGCTCCTCCACTGCTGGGCGCTTTCCCTTCCTTCTACTTTTGCCGGACTCAGCAGTGTCAGGTGTGGGTCGCGGAGCAGTGAACATTCGAGTGGTGACGGGGGCTAAGGTTAAATCAGCCTTCCGCTCAATAATCTTCCGGGCTCTACAAAGGTCAGTGATGAGGTGGGGAAAGACTAATAAAGCACGGGCACTGTTCATGCAATGTAATATTTGATCCCGCGCTATAACAGCTATATCCACCGGTTGGCCAGTCATGAGCAGGTACAAGAGTAAGGCTCCTTCAACAGGAATATCCGAGATGTGGGCGAGTGGCCGGATATCGTAGGTTATGAAATTAAGCCATACCTTCGCTTCCTCATTCATGTATTTCCGCTCAAAAAACTGCTTCTCACCCCTCCTAGTCCAGCCAGCACCTTCCACACCCATCACTTCAAAAGCCTCATCCCAATGGACAAGGTTCAAGTTATACCTCAGGCGCTGAAACTGGCATTGTTCCACTACCGGCAATTTGTAAAAACGTCGGATATCCGCAGCATCGATGGTGAACTCCTGGTTCCGGAAACTAATCCCAAGTGCCCCTATGGTAGCGGAATGCATATAAAACTCTCGGACTACTGTCAAATTGGCAGGAGTCCGTTTCTTCATAAGTTCAGCAAGACCTAAATCGATTGCCTGCTGATAAAAAAGGAATTGGCGGGTCTCAGGAAAATATCGCTCTTGAACAGCTCTCCTGCTACCAAATTTTTTTACTGCCTCCGCCCGAGATAAGTGCACAGGATCTACCTCATCCTATGGAAGTGGCCAGAAGATTGATCCTATGTGATCATTGAAGACAATATTTTTGCTTGAACGAAAAACTGACATTGGCTGTGGAATAAAGGTAAAAATTCCTTCTGAACAGACATGTTGCGACATTCGTGGTTAGATGTCGCGACCTAAACTATACCGAGAGTGGTGCAGGGTTCATGTCGCCACATAAGTAAAACAAGTCGCGACATAAGGCACTGTTTTGAAAGTGATTCCCGATTAAAACTCGTCTGCTGAAGGGGATTGGAATTTTCAACAACCAAATCAACTTTAACCCAGAAAAGGTGCTATGAGAAAGAAACGTAGGCAATGATCACTATAGTACCAATATTCAGGCCAGCATTCGTAAACTAACCAAGCAAATAGCAATCGAAACTAACTAACGTGGGGGAAAAGAGAGGAACTATGAACCGAAAGCAAATAGGATCACAAAAGGGAAGATTGGGGGAAATACCTTGATAGCCTGAAGAGAGTGAATATGGAGAGAATGCACAAGCACAGAGGGAAAATGCTCTTGCTGCCGTGAGAGAAATGGAGATGTGATTGGGTGAGTATATATAGACGAAGGGAGTGGCTAAGGAGTCGCAACGAATGAATACTGAAGGGTTGGATACGACCGTTGAGCGGGAGAGGAGAATGCGTAACGGCTGAAGCAGGAGCGTCGCGATGGTTGGAGAAGTGGAGAATGAATGGACCGTCGGAGACAACTGATATAAGGAAGTTAGGGTTCTGATGTTAGGCTTAATGTCGCGACATAAAGCCAATCATGTCGCAACCAAAAAGGGTAACTGTCACGACCAAACAGGGTAATTGTTGCGATATAAGAAGCCTAAAGAGAGACATGCATCACAAAGTGTCGCGACTAAAAAGTTTTATGTAGTGACTAAAATGGTACCGAGGCCATTTCATGTGAAAACTCCAAAGAACACTCCTAACAAGGTGTGAAAACAATCAGAGTCACTCAACCAGCTCATTAACCCAGCAGACAGTTTGCACGATTCAAGGCACAAATTCAGTTAACGCAGCACTCAAAGCAATTGTCACTGAAAACTCATAGTCACATGCTAAGTTCACAATGCCTAGATGGGTAAACGAAGGTATGCAATTGAGTGTGTGTGTAGGGTGGAACCAAGGGATCACAAAATAAGCTCAATGAAGGGACATGGGGGCCATCAAACAAAACAAAATAAAAACGAAAGAAAAGAAATTAAATTCCTATTCTACTGGGGTGTCCCTTTCACTTTCAATTATTTCTCCAACCGAAACAACGTGAAAAACCAAAGAAATGCTAGAAGAGAAAGGAAAGGGACGACCTGGTGTCAAGCCGAGTCAACTGGTTCTGAATAGAGCTTGAGAAGATGACCGTTGCATTGGAAGATCTTGCCCGAGGCCTCTTCTTGTAGCTCTATTACCCTGAAATCATGTACCTTGACTACTGTGCATGGTCCATCCCAACTGTGCTTGAATATTCCTTTTTTGAATTTTAAGCGGGTTTGGTATCTCAGCACACGGTCACCCTTTTTGAACTGCTTTCTCAGAATATTCGAATCATGAATCAGCTTAGTCTTCTGCTTATAGATATCCGAACTTTGGTAAGCATCCAAATGCAGCTCTTCTGGTTCTTGAATCTGCAGCAGTCTGTTCATTCCAGCCTCTTCTAACTCTGCATTGCAGCTTTTAACTGCCCAGTATGACTTGTGTTCAAGTTTGATAGGGATGTGATAGGCCTTTCCGTAGATAATACGGTATGGAGACATTCCTATCGGTGTCTTGAATGCAGTACGATAGGCCCATAACGCATCATCTAATCTTAGGCTCCAATCTTTATTTGAAGGTTTGACAATCCTTTCCAATATTCTCTTGATTTCTCTATTCGACACTTCAGCTAGCCCATTTGTCTGTGGGTGGTAAGGAGTTGAAACCTTGTGAGATACACCATATTTTGCCAACAGATTAGTCATGAGTTTGTTGCAAAAATGTGTGCCTTGATTGCTGATCCATACTTTTGGTACCCCAAATCTGCTAAAAATAGTAGATTTCAGGAACTTGGATACAGTGGCTGCATCATCTTTTCTAGTTGGAATGGCCTCCACCCATCACGACAAGTAATCAACACACAACAATATGTAGGTATATCCATTGGAGGGTGGGAACGGTCCCATGAAGTCTATTCCCCATGCGTCGAAAACTTCGCAGAAAAGAATCGGTTGCTGTGGCATCTCACGGCGCTTACTCACTCCTCTAAATCTTTGACAAATATCACAAGCTTTGCAATGGTTGAAAGAGTCCTTGAACAGGGTAGGCCAATAGAACCCAGCTTCTAAAATCTTTCTGGCGGTTTTCTTTGCTCCAAAATGTCCCCCGCATACAGCGTTGTGACAAGACTCCAATATAGCATGAGACTCAGTTTGGGAATGCATCTCCTTATCACTTGATCTGAACATATTCTCCATAGGTGTGGTGCATCCCAAAAGTAATAAGAAGCTTCGCTTCTTAGTTTTTGTGCCTGAAAAGGAGGCAAATGTGAGGGAATTAATTTTGTAACAAGAAAATTTACTAAATGAGCAAACCAAGGTTGGGACATAGATAAAGCACAAAGGGATTGATTGGGAAAGGAGTCACAAACAGAGTCAGGAGGCAATACTCCCCTTGTTTCAGATGGAAGCCTACTAAGATGGTCTGCAACATGATTTACATTCCCTGCTCTATCCTTGACTTCGATGTCGAATTCTTGTAGTAGCAACATCCATCTCAGAAGTCTTGGCTTTGATTGAGGCTTGTGGAAAAGGTATTTCACTGCTGCATGATCTGTGTACACAATCACTTTTGAGTTTATGAGATATTGTCGAAATTTATCTAGTGCGAAAACAATTGCAAACAATTCCTTTTCAGTGGTTGTGTAGTTTTTCTGAGCAACATCTAGTGTTTTAGAAGCATAAGAAATCACTTTGGAGCGATTGTCCTCTTTTTGACCCAACATCGCCCCCACACTCAAATTTGAGGCATCACAAGATATTTCAAACGGTAATTCCCAATTGGGTGATGTTAAAATTGGTGGTGAAATCAAATTGCCTCTGAGCTCATTAAAAGCATGCTCACACACAGAATCAAAACAGTAATCGGCATCTTTTTGCAGTAATTTTGAAAGAGGCAAAGCTATCTTGCTGAAATCTTTAATGAATCTTCGATAGAAACCCACATGGCCTAAAAAGGACCTGAGTTCTTTCAAATTAGTGGGGTAAGGAAGCGAAGATATCACCTCAATTTTAGCTCGATCAACCTCTATTTCTTTCCATGAAATCAAGTGTCCTAACACGATGCCTTGATCCACCATGAAGTGGCATTTTTCATAGTTTAAAACCAGCTTTCTCTCAATGCATCGTGTTAAGACCTTGTCAAGACTTTTTAGACAATCATCAAAAGAATTACCATATACAGTAAAATCATCCATGAACACATCCATGCATTTTTCAATGAATTCAGAAAATATAGATAACATGCATCTCTGGAATGTGCTAGGGGCATTACAAAGTCCAAATGGCATTCTTTTATAGGCGTAGGTACCAAAAGGGCAAGTAAAGGTGGTTTTCTCTTGGTCTCTAGGGTCTATAGGGATCTGAAAGTACCCCAAATACCCATCTAGGAAGCAGTAATGGCTTTTCCCTGCCAACCTCTCCAGCATTTGATCAATAAATGGCAAGGGAAAATGATCTTTCCTAGTGGCATCGTTTAGTTTCCTATAGTCTATGCAAACTCCCCAAGAGTTCTGCACCCTAGTGGGAATCAGTTCATTATTTTCATTTTTAACCACAGTGATCCCACTCTTTTTCAGTACTACATGCACCGGTGACACCCACTCGCTATCTGAAATGGCATAAATCATTCCGGCTCTAAGCAATTTGTCAACCTCCTTTCTAACCACGTCGGAGATCAGGGGATTTAATCTCCTCTGGCTTTGTTTAACAGGTTTAGAATCTTCATTTAGCAAGATTTTATGGGTGCACACAATAGGGTCCAACCCCTTTATATCTGACAGCTGCCACCTAAAGCCTCCCTATTCCTACTGAGGACACTCAACAAACTAGCCTCTTTACTTTCAGACAACGCATTGGAAATTATAACAGCCAGTTTATTTTCAGGGCTCAGGTATGCATATTTCAAGTTAGTGGGTAGTTCCTTAAGTTCTAGGGTTGGAGGTTGGACAATAGAAGGGATCAACTGTAAACTGTCAGTGGAATTTGAGATACTTCCCTTTGGAGGTTCTTGGTGTATGCTCTTATCCTTGTTGTGATGAGTTGCTTCAGCCGCTTCCTTTTCCTGGCCTATTATGTTAGCTTCGCATTGGTTCATAAATGCAACTTCCAGGGGCGCTTGCGTCTCTTCACCTGCATTACCATTGGAGATTAGGTTATTTAGAAAGCGCAATAAAAGAGGTGTGATTTTTGAATGTGTGGATGTGGAAATAGCAGGGGAAAGATGGGGCCCTTCAACCACGTTGTCAACTACTGCAGAAGAAGTGATTGGAGCCTGAGAACCAGTTTCAGAGTCAACAAGTCGCGACTTATTGTATTTATGTCGCGACATAAAATGTACCGAGGAGTCATCTGGGCAAGTGCCCTTAAATGTCGCGACATTTTTGTTTTCAGGTCGCGACATAAATGGTACCGAGAGGTGTCCATGGTCGCTGGTGCTTGTGTTCTCTGGTTTAGCTTCAATTGTTGCTCTATCATCACCTATACGCTCTACAGAACAAATTGGAGTGCTCTTGCTGCAAGTAATGTCATTAGTGCGTGCAGGCGATGATTCTAAATCAAGAGAATAGTGAAACCCTTGGGGTACAGAAAGCATGCTATCTACTTCAAAAGGATTGTTACATGACATACCATCAAAACAGGAATTATAAAATGAATACACAGATGGCAAGGAGTCAAAATATGCATCATATGCACTCAGTGAGGGATCATGAACAGAGGGCTCAAGAAGCTCGGTAGAAGTATCAAGCAATTTAGGTGAATTCATGTGACAAGAATCATGCAAATTCATTTCATATTCATCACTAATTTGCTCTACAGTCAAATCAATAGCATTCAGACCCATAAAAGCAGCATTATCAAAAGGATACCGAGTGGCCTCATTCATGTTGAATGTGATTACATGTTCCCCTACCTCCAT
>QFDD01121301.1:0-10902 GCA_006871305.1 Vachellia collinsii | reverse complement strand
ATCTCATGTACGGTTTTAAATATCTGTAGTAAGCGTGAGGGGTCTTTTGGATCAAGGGGGTTAAAAAAAAAGAAATCAACTTCATCTTCGATTGGCATCCATATGAACAGGATTAGGTGAGATTATATAGTGTAACGCAATCTTTTATTTCTCTATAACCCCTCATGCCATTGGCCTTTCCTAAGACCAATTCTACTCAATTAAAGATTTTATGATGTGTAGTATATTTGATGTTTTTTTTCTTGAAACGCATCTCCATGATTACGTCAACTCGTACAAAGTCCTCAGGAGCAATTGAAACACTCCCTCACAACGTCCCAATTGAATCATGAATTTGAAAAAGTAACAGCATAATTTATCGTTTATAAAATATTGCCAACAACTCCTCTGTTTCTTAGCATCCAAAACGCATCCCCCCCCCCTCCCAATCCATGGCCTTTTATCTTTAAACCGTCGTACTGTACTTTTGGGGTGCACAGAACTGCACAAGAGTTCTTGGTTCGAGGAAATCTTGACACACAAGGATAAATCCAAACAAATAAAAGTATACAGCCCCAACCTCATCAGGGGAGGAAGTTAAAAAATATGATCCTTCACCTTCACTAGTAGCGATCAATCTAATGCCTGGTATGGTAAAAATAGCAGCATCAGATGATAAAAACATCTAAACTACTTACAGAACTAGGGGACAAAATGGATATACATGTAATACTACGTCGACAATATAAACTGCATGCGGATGTCACAAGATAATCTCAGAGCCTTAAAGAGGCTACTGCAAGTTGAAGAAAAAGAAACAAGGAAATGTGCCAATGATGTCGTCGGCATGACATCATCTGAGATGAAGCAGTTGATGGTTTGTGGGGAGCTCTTCCGGCGACAGCTGGAGCGATTGCATGCCCATTGGTTCTCTGCTGCTCATTTGTTGGCAAGGGTTTTGGCGGCGTCTTATTTGGAGGGGACAGGGGCATACTCTTACCAGCAAGATCCTCACCTAAACAATGCATGTAGAAGAAAATCAATGATTGATGCCTTCATTGCCCATTTATGGTGGTTTGGTTTGTTGCACACAACATGCGAGTATGCTCATACGTGGCAGTATATAAAATTCGCAGAGAAGCACAATCAACTCACAACTTGACTGTGACCAGGACAGCTTCATATTCTCCCTATCAAATACCAGCCTGTAGCCTGTCATGAAGTTCTCTGCAAAACGTTCATCAGTTTAAAGATCAAAGATGGATTTTCAAAGTCAATGGAAGAAGTAGGAAACAGCATACTGCAGAAGAAAATATTCAATCTTACGTCCAATCGTTCCCATATCTCCATCTGTTGGCTGTATGGCTAGACAAAATCCAATAACTCCCTGCACCCAAAAGGCCAGTCTTCATATTCATTTACACCAATTATAGGAGAAATATTCTTATACTAAGGGAAAAAAAGGAAAAAGAAACAAAATATATATAGGAGAAATCTTCATCCTTTCTTACATTTCCCTCATTTTTAATCGCTATTGCTGAAAACATGTAAAATTTATATAGTTGGTTGCATTTATGCAGCACCAATGTATTTAAAAAAAAATTTGTGCTTTGAAAAGAAGACAGCTAAAATGATTTTATTTTCAAGAAAATCTGCATTGCATTTCCACTTCAGTAGAGAGGAATCACAATAAATGCAAGGTGAAGGAAAACGAACTAAGCAGACCAAAAACTGTGTCCATATACACTCTGTGGAAGATGAAATCGGGAAGAATGGGACAAATTGGCAGTAACTAGAATAGCAAGGAAAATATTACAAGAGCCTAAGTTAGCTAGGCCCTAAACAAGCCAACTAATGGATGATAACAAATTAAACTGGCAAGAATAGTAATATTAGTTATGTTTCTGATCAGAACTCTGCCAGAATGTTATAATTAAGTCTTTCACTTCTTTCAAGTTGAGCCGCTGGTTATTTATCAATAAATGACAAAGACCAACAACGGAAAGTTAGTTCCTACCAACCTGATCTCCAAAAAATACAAATACAGGATTATGGACCACAAAGCTGCTATTCTGTTGGAACGTAAATGTGAGGGAGGGAATCTTGGTCAACTCAGGTGAACTGCATTAAAAAAAAAGAGAGAGATAATCATAAAAGGCATGAAAATGGTACGGTTCAAGGATATATTATGCACTTAACAGACAAGAAAAGAGGAGAGAAATAAAGAAAAAACTAGTAGTTAAATTTACCTAGAAGCATAGCAATAGTCCCAAGGGGATCCTTCAAAGGTAGATCTCGAAGCATTCACTTGTTGGTCAAACTTACACAAAGGAAATCATATTAAATGGCTGACAAGAAATTTACAGTCATGGACAGTTCACAAAACATAGGTACCTCCTCAGTAATTGCATCATACACATGGCCTGGAAGAAATGTAAATGATGTTCCACTATCAACCTGTGCTTCGAAGCTTGTCATCTTGAGACATGAATCCTTGATACAACAAGTCTCCACTCCAATAACATATGTTGAACTGGGCCAAGTAATCAATGACAAATAAGATGGTATTTTTGTAAATAGTTTGAATATTGTGAATGTTTGCAAATTCATTTAGAGTACTGAGTTCCATACTACGTTCCATCCAATGGCAGGAATGGAGTGGATTGTTGGACGGCTGCTCCCTGGTCCCCAAAGAATATTCTACCAGAATCATCATCGTCAAAGCACATTGAGAAACAATTATGGATTAATCCTGATTTGGCAAGCAAGCTTGGAACTGAAATTTCCCCAGTTCCCAAACCCATAAGACCATCCGGAGCAACTCCATCCAAATAACCACCACTTTGCTTCATACCACACCTGAATTTATGAATATACATGTTGAGTAAAAAATGTGTTAGGCATCCTCTATAATTATAAGAATAACTTATCAGAAAAACGCTCAAGTGAGAAGCAATAGATCGGTCAGCCACACCCTATAATGACTGAAGCCTGAACTGTAGAGTTGGATTCACCATCACCACTGGACGCAAGATGCAATATGTCCTCTATTAACAGTCCAGAACTTGACGTATTCTCTGAGACGTAATTGACAGTGTAAGGACACTGCTCCCTGGAACTTTTACAGTCGGAACCAATCTCACATAAGTGATGGCTGCAAGATAGATTCTTGCTGGATGTTGATTGAGATGGACTATACTCATTTAGATCTCTATCCTGCATAATACATACCCCATATATGAGGGAGCACCTGCCAATCAATTATTGGAAATAAGTGCTAAACCTGTTACCAAGTCTTAGCTTTGACTTCACGTTTCCATTGAAAACTATGCAGAGATTAAGGAAGTGTTCTCCCAGGTTACTATACATTCAGCATGAAGACTGGCTCCATCGAGGGCATGCATCTTTGTTACACAGTAGACTATCAAATCACTAGACAGACGTTGTCCGAGAAAACAAAAATCACTGGACAGACAAATTTTGTCAAACGCTGGAATCTTACACCAATATCACAAAAGATAAAACACTCAACTAGCTACATTTGTGTCTCACGTCTGAGCTTCAAATTTATATGATACAGAATTCTTGTGGAACTTCAGCGTTAAGTGTTAACTTAGAGAGTGGAGGTAAAAAGTTCTATGCTATCAGGAATAAGAAAGTGAATACTATGCATTGTCTCATTCGAAGTTCTTTACAATCAGAGATTACTTAAATATTTACTTTTGACCAACTGATTGAATCAGGCCATTAAATCAGTAATCACTTGCTTCGAAGTTGAAACATTTGGTTTCCATCCTATAGAAAAGATGAGTAGGAGTCATTGAAATAATGGGGCAATGAAAGTATTCAGGGACTATCAACGAAAATAATTAGGAAAGACATCTACCCAGACAAAATAAAACATTGGCATCATGATATCAAAAAATTCCCATGCAAAAGGGAAGATAGAAAACAATGATGATACATTAAGATAATGTCTTCTAGTCAAACAGTGGAGGATTAAAGCATGAGATGATTTGCCTACCAGATTGGCATAGTAACTTGCAGATAGAGGAGCACACTGTATGCAATCACATGGAACCCAAAATAGATCACTCCCAGCATCCAGTGCTACAAGGAATGAAGTACTTGGCGCCCCTATATCAATCCATGTGTAATGTAACCTAAGAAGTGGCACAAGGAAACTTGAGAATCTTGCAAATAGGTGAAAATTTTGCTATATGCCAAATCATTATTCTAAAAATAAAAGGTACACCAAACAAGCAATGAGCAAATAGAAGGCGGCTTTAGACAAAGATGAAACATGAGGAGACAGGAAGAATCAATAAAAATTGTATTTAGAAAACATCTGAGAGACTCATTCAGAAAAAAAATTTATTGTACTTTTTCTCTAGTGAGAAACTTGAATGCTTCTGTCTAAATCTTCGTCAATACAAAAGACAGTGCAGGGCCTCACATGTTTCAGCCCCTAAAGAAATAAACACTACTATTCAGAAACTTTTGTTGAAAAATTAATAGTATCCACTCGAAGTATTCATTAACACGGATGTAAGCTTTTGCGCGAAATTTTTTATTTCAAAAAAGAAAAGAGGAACAAAATGATGTACTCAGACCCAAGAATTTCCACCGGACCACAAATACAGACCGAAGAATTACCATATTCTTTTTGGCCAAGAGAAAAATTTCCATAATTAAAAGAGTTAGATATACTTCCCTTGTATTTCTCAGCTTTGATCTGAGAGTCGAAACTTCGAATCGTTTTTGGTAAAACCAAAAATAAAAAAACATTTTCAACTTTCTTTCTGAATATAGCAACCGAAAGCTTAGTTCACTTGCTCTGTCAACGATTGGACATCAACGAACAATTTCTAATGATTTTTTTAATTGAGAAAAAGACACGAAAACAAGACTTCATACCAGAGAACAAGAAGCTTACCAACCAAAGTCGTTTCCAAGCGACATCGTTTTGCTGCCGTGGGAGGGGAAAAGCAACTGATGTGGTGCTCGAAGCTTCATCTTGTGCCTGAGAAAGTCGCCGCTAACAAGCATCTGGTAATATTCCATACTCCTCCTGGCCGGCCAGCCACCAGAGACATTACGACCATCACCACTCGGAACCTGGAGCGCCTTCATTTCGTCAGAGAAACGATGAATCAGCCTCGCAGAAAACATGATCGGCATTGCATTCCCATGGAGAAAGGACGCCATTACCCAGACCAACAGCCACTGAGGGGCCATGGCGAGGGGTCAGGAAGAGCCCCCGTAGGCCTCGATCTGAGACCACTCCGATGCCTCGATCAACCTTCTAAGTCTTCCGGAGATAACAGCACTGAATCGAAATCACGAGTTAGAGATTAGAGAGAACGGAATAATGGTCGGAAGATGTATGGGCGAGGGAGAGGAGGTACAGAGCTACAGGGCATGGAAGGGGCACATTGTAAGTAAAGCTTTCGGTGTTGGTTTGGTAATGGTATGATGGTATCATCATTAGCAGGGGTAGTAGAGTAGACTACTAGTAGATGCTAGAATGGGGTGTTCTGTCTACAGAAAATAAAAAAGATTGTGCTCTTAAAAAAGGAAACAAATCTAAAAATGGAATTATTCAACTCAGTTCGTACATTTTAACTCACAATTTAATTTAATTTAATCATAAAATATTTCTTAAATTTTTTTTCAATACAACTTAATCATTATAATTTTAATCATTCTATATTTTATATGAAAATCATATATATAACAAATTAATTTAAATTATAAAATAGTTAAAAATATAAAAATTGTATTAAAGTGAGTTAAAATTCAAAAGTTGAATTGTTATAAATTTAAAATTTAAAAAACTAAGTTGCATGGAATTAAATTAGAACTATTAAGTTACAATAGATCAAAGCTATAAAGATTAATTTTCCATGTAATTAATGTAAAGTAAGGAAAGTAATTTTGGGGAGGAAATTTTATTATGATTAGCATTTATGAATATGAAAGGTTAATGATTATGAGTCTGACTACGCAGCAAGGAGACGCCACGCGGGTGGCCCCACCCTTATCTTTACGTGTCAGACAAAACACCGGGTTTCCACTTTCCATTGGTGGTGGGGTTAACTGCGGGGACCTCGTGGGGCCCAATTCTTTATTATTCATTTATAAATTATTTTTACATTTTAATATGAGGAGAGCTATAATAGTACAAAATTAAATGATTGCTTTAATGGGAAAATGGATGAAAAATCTCCCATTCCAAAATCCCTTATATCTGTTTAAAAATTTAAGTGTAATAACTATTATTCAGTTCAGTTGTGTGCAACTATATATAAGATGGAACATATTTGTATATGGCTGAAGAAAAGTTATCCTCCCTATGATTTTCTAGCTATAGACGACAGCATGTGACAAACAAGCCCAGTATATTTCCTTAATTTGACAACAAACAAGAATTATAAAGGCAACTCGCAATAGAGTTGATCTTTGCATCCCCAGTGTCTACGCCAGGAATTTAAGGATCAAATTACAAAAGAATGCTAGCACAAGAATTTGCTAGAAGTGGAACTATAGATCAAAAATAAAACAATTGCTGCTATATACATCAAACTGATAAATAACAGATCAAAAATTTCGCGCCAACCATTTTCTATGGTGGGATATCTGAAGCTTGAAAATGAACTCAATAACGTGTATCAGTATCACTTGTTCGACCACTGGAATTCTATCTCTAAGTTCCTTGGGGGACCACTTTTACTTTGTGGCAGTAGAGTGTATTCTCCGGCAACAGATCCGAGCATTACCACGCGATCAATTTGGATTGTCACTTTCCCAAATGAACTCTGTCATCAGATTACAACAGAAATGTCAAATGAAAGTGGAGGAGGAGGAGGAAACAAGAAAACCCCAGAAATACACCTTTTTTAATCCTGTAATCTATGTTTTCCCCAACTTACCTTTCCCACTTTGCTCTTATTTTTGCAAGAAATATGGAGCTTCTGGCCTTTTGGAGGGCTCTCAAAGGACCATGAAAAGCTCTCATCCCACTCCGGGTTAGGGCCAGTTGAGACCACCTGATCAAAGGAAGTACAGGAGTTTCATTATAAGCAGGAAAATAAAAATTCAATGTAGCAAGAAAATATAGGGTGTCCCTGTACATTGTACAATCACAATTTGGGGCAGATCACATTAAGTTCAAAATAGTCTACGACTTTAAGTAATTGGCAGGAGAGGGGCCAGAATCTGGAAGCCATACTTCCTCATCCATAAAGAAACAAATCATGAACTAATTCAAATTACTTTTAACAGCACTTAAAAAAAAGGTCCAAATTGCGACCTATCCACTCCTACTCTAATCATCAGCCAAATAATCTCTCTTCCCAAATCCTTAATTGATCTTGGTTAACTGGAATGGATCCAGAAATACAGCAGTATATGTGGACTCAACTGGAATTCTTTTTAGGCAGCAACCACAGAGTGCGTATCATTAGTTTTGGCATGATTCCCTCTAGAAATAGCAAATAACATTAAATTCTCTAAGACGAACAAGTTCAACAAGCAGCGTTCACAGAATAAATTTTTGCATGACCAACATCGACAAACTATCATCTATAAGGTTTAATCTGGATCTAGCCTAGTGAAACCCATATCATCAAGTCCTAGTGCACATAGACACAAAAAAGGTTATCATTTAATCTCCTCTCTCCTGGATACCCCCATTCCTCTTACTTTCTTTGTCTTTTTTTGGACAGAGATGGACCTCAAAAAAAGGAAAAAGAAAAAATCACAAATTACAGTTTGCAAATAAGCATGAAGTTATAAAACATTTTACCGTGGTTTGCCTTGGAGGAGTGCTGCCAAGTGTAAGCTTACAGTAAACACTTGGGTTTCCAACTGACTGCTTCATGTTGTTACCACGCTTTATGATCACAACTAATGTGCCCGGCAAACATTGCAATAAGAATTCAGCCTTCTCTTGAAACCGAGGAGGACCAGACTGGATTAAGTATTGTAGTAAAGGAATAGCATCCGCAGCCGCTAGTGACTGAGCTCTTGAGACTTCTGCTGGGCATGCTGACCAAGCTTGCCTGAGAAGGAAAAGTGCATCCAAAGCAGCTTCCTGAGTGGCCTCTGAGCCCGTCTTTAATGATGTAACCAGATGGGGAATGCTAAGTGTGGCTGGCTCAGTTGCTCTCAGTCGTGGGAAGTTGCTAAAAAGAGCATTCAAGGCTCTCAAATACTCATCATTCACGCTTCCAGTAGCCCATAAATCCTTTTCAATAGCAGCTGCATCACCGTAGAAAACATCATCAATAGTCAATTATAGCATGCAATGCGAGTGCACCTACACACACACAGACACAAGGGTGTGCCTGTGCATGGCAAAGCATTTTAACGTCTTGAACTGAGTACACCATTACTTAACAACCGGGACTGACTAAAAACAGTACTTTATATATATGTATATATATAGGCTTTTAAGTTTAACTAGAATTTTGACCTCTGCATTGCACAAGAAACATAAAATTAGACACAAAAAAATTAACAAAGACAAGTTTATATGAAAATAAAGAGAGAGAACTAAATTTCAATTTCAAATTTGAAATAAACCACAAAAAGGGCAATGGTGCCCAAAATGAAGCTATTGTGTAAACTTATGAATAGCAATCGACTTAAATGGCTTCCCACACAATTTAGTATATATTAGATAGATAGATATGTACTTTGTCAAACACATGACAATAATTTAATATAATCACTGCAATGTGATCAATCCATGCAACAAAAAGACACTGCAAGAATAGAATCAAGCTGTCCAAACTCCAAAGCAACAATGATTGATGCGTGCAGCACAGGACTTCTGTAATTCTTGTTCATAACGCAAGTTTTAAGAAAGGGTGTTCAATACCCAGTGAGGTAGTCAGTAACAATAAAAGATTTGCTCAGCTATTTTTATTATGATTCATCAACTTCTCCAGTGGCAACATTACCTGATTTGCGGTATCCCATTTTATTGAAAATTTAGTTGATAATAAAGTTATCGCCTTGGCATAGAAAAGTAATACATAAACCCATTAACATGATTGCTCAATTAACAGATATGAGAACAAAAACCATGCCAAAAGATCACAAACCAAAATTAACAAATATGCCTAGACATGATAATATGTGATTCTTCACTTGTTCAGGATAAAACGAACAGTAAAGATCAGTCAGCCAAGCAGTAAACACCAAGCAAAGAATTCACCCAAAAAAAACACCAAGCAAAGAAAAACTCACCAGTTATTGCTCTGACTGTTTCACTTGAAGCATATTCTTGAATTGTATGATTAGAGAAGAGAAGTTTAACGAACATTGCAGCCTGAACTGATGTTTCTGGATCACTAGAACCTATCAGATCCAATACAACCTGGACACCACCGGCCTCAGCAACTGCTCTTTTATTTGATCGACTATGCATCACAAGGTTCTGCAGAGCACATATGGCAACAACTTTCATTTCTTCTGTCGGTTGATCCTCAAGCACATTCACCAAAGCACGACATGCCGAAACTGCATCACTTGTTCGAGCAAGACTCTCGTTCTGAAATAGATCGCCAAGAGACAAAGTGGCCAGTAATCTTGCCTGCTGTCCTTGGGTTTGTGGATCCAAGAGGTACTGGGATAACGGTACGATGGCCGATCTGGTAGCCTTTGTTTCTCTAATCTTGACGTTGTTTAGCAATACTTCCAGTAGTCTGGCAGCGGTTTCCTCGCACTGATGAGATCTTAGAAGCTCTAACAGAGCCTCTATGGCACTGCTTTCAGCCATTGCTTCAGCACTAGTCCCATCATCGCTTTCCAACACTAGAAGAGCATTCAATGCCCCAACAACTGTGCTCTCTGAGCCAGCACGAAGCAATCTAACCAACACCGCAATAGGCACTTCCAGGTAGAATTCAGAACTGAATTGCAGAATATTTGACAGAACAGAAGCGGCGGATTCCCATAGAGCATGAGGAAGTGAAGGATCAGCATGCAGTATCACTTTTGAAAGTTCTGCAACACCGCCCTCTTTTGCAATTTCGTTTGGCCATATCAGTGCAATACTAACAAGGGCCTTCACAGCTCTCTGCTGCAATATGTGGATGCCAGAACCAAGAACTCGAATAAGAGGACCGATTACCTGATGTGTGGTTGGATCCTTTTGAAGGTGTTCTTCCAAAAGCAGATGTGAGAGAAGCTCAGCAGCCAACTGTTGCACAGCCGGTATTGGAGAATCGAGCAACGGGATGAGTGGTTCAATAGCTTGGTGGGATGTCAATGTATAGTCGGCACGACACTGTCGATGTTCCAAGATGTTGACCAAAACCTGCAATGCACTGTGCTGCCCATCAGGCCAGAATTCTTGTCTCATCAGCAACAAAAATAGGGGCTCAACCACTTTAGAAGCAGACTGCCCTTTAGCTATGCTAGCGTTATTGGTCAATATACGCAGCAATTCTGCAAATGCCGCACACAGATAATCAGGTGCTTCATTAAGAATGTCAAGTATGCTTTCAATAACTCCAGCTTTCACCATCTCCATTTTACAGCCAGGTCTGTCTTTCCCCAGCTTAACCAGAGCTCTAGAAATGGCCTCATGGAGCACATAGTTCCTACCATAGAGAAGACCAACAAGAGGAATGATTGCTCCATGAGCGGCAACTAGTTCGGCCAATTGCTCATCATCAACGAGCCTATCCAGTGCACGGACAACTGAATGCTGGGCAGGACTAAACTCGCTCACAAGGAGAGAAACTAGAGGTTCAACACAGCGTGCAGCAGCCATTGAGGACCTAATCCGTGTATTTCCAAACAGAACACAGCATAATTCAGCGGCATCCCCTTTGAGGTCCAATGAACAATCTGATGAAAGGATCCTGCAAAGCACATCCACTGCATTCATTTCAACATCAGCAACGGCTA
>QFDD01121300.1:0-13189 GCA_006871305.1 Vachellia collinsii | reverse complement strand
GGGTTTCCAGGAGTTCCAGTAAGCTAAAACGTTTCGTGCTCTTCGAGACTCGAGTTTCATTTGTCAAAACTTCAAGTTTTGAAGGTTTTCAAGTCATAACTTTCATTGTAACTCGAGTTCTCTTGAGAGTTTTGTATCACAGCGTTTTTATCCTTCGAAACTCGAGTTTTTCTTCATGAAACTTCAAGTTATAAGAGTTTCAAAACATAACATTTATATGAAACTCGAGTTGCATTGGAAGTTTTGAGTTTAAGAGAAGTTTGCCTTTTGAAACTCGAGTTTGATTCCACGAAACTCGAGTTCTAATGAAACTCTAAGCGAAACTTCAAGTTTGGAAAGAAGTTTGATGTTTAGAAAATTTGACTCTGCTCAAAACTCGAGTTCTGAAAGTCTGAAACTCGAGTTCTGTCGAAACTTTCACTTAAACTTGAAGTTTGGGAAGAGAGTTTCGTTTCTCTCTCTTCGAAAATCGAGTTCTGAGAGCGTAACTCGAGTTCTTGCAAAACTTCCACTGAAGACTCGAGTTTTGGAAGGAAGTTTGGTGTTTAGAAAATTTGACTTTGCTCGAAACTCAAGTTCTGAAAGTCTGAAACTCGAGTTCTGTCGAGACTTTCACTTAAACTTGAAGTTTGGGAAGAGAGTTTCATTTCTCTCTCTTCGAAACTCGAGTTCTGAGAGCGTAACTCGAGTTCATGCAAAACTTCCATTGAACACTCGAGTTTTGGAAGGAAGTTTGGTTTTCCAAAGTCATTTGAGAGCCCAAAACTCGAGTTCTATAAAACAAAACTCGAGTTCTGCCAAAACTTCCAACATAACTTGAGTTTTCACTGCAAGTTCTGATTTTCAAAAGACTTTTAAAGAACGAAACTTGAGTTTTAAAATATGGAACTCGAGTTTTGAGACAATTTTCATTCAGACTCGAGTTCTTTTAAAAGCTCCACATTTCTAAAATATTTTTCAACACTCGAAACTCGAGTTTTAATTTCCTGAACTCGAGTTTTGATATAACTCGAATCAAAACTTGAGTTCTCTTGAAAGTTTGAGATTTTGAACATACTTTTAAACACTGTAACTCGAGTTCTAAAACACGAAACTCGAGTTCTCTCAAATATTTCATTAAAACTCGAAGATTTTTAAAAACTTTCTGAAAACTGATAATTCAAAACACAATTTCAAAAACATATTTGTCATCATCAAAACATTATCTCAACATGGGGTATCTTTTGACCCATACAATAAAATGACATTGAAAAAATGGTCCTTTATTTAATAAGGAATCACTATTAGAATCAGTTTTTTTTTCCTCTCACTATCATAGTTTTCTTTCTCTTCGTTGCATAAACATGTTTTGAGGCCAACTTTTTAATGTTTGAAAAGTCTACCTATGCCTTGATAGTGCTCTTTAAATAAACATTGTTTGACCACTAATGAATGCATTAATAAGAGGAAAATATAAAACAAATCTTTAATGTATTCTTGAAATTTGAAAATGACACTTATTACGAAATGTGCAATTTTTTTTTACATTTGTTATAAAACAGAGGGGTTGCTTATATGATATTTACTAACAAACACACCTTATCTTAACTTACGTCAACGTACATTTATTACACCATCCCAAACAGGTCCTTAATCGCTCTCAAGACCTCCAATGAAAATTATAACTTTCATTTTCTTTTCTGATTGCACTAAAGGAGACTAATTGGGAAGACCAACCAATGCTAACTATACATCCGGTAGCAGAGTGTAGGAGAATTGCATTTGTGTAGTATGAAGTTGGTTCACCAGAAGGATTGGCGGTGTTGGCACAAGCAAGATTTTTGGATTAATTGTATGGCCAAAAGGCAAAAAGAGTGGTGTTTGCAAAATGTTTTATTCGATTTAAAATAAGGATTTAAGTAATTTTATGTTTCAACACTTGTTGAACAATTGCCAAATGAAACTATATGGAAATCAATATTTTAAAAAATAATATCGATATTGAAATTGTACTTTGATATGTCTGATTTATATTATGGTATTTAGGTGACAAAAGATATTTTGTTCTTCTTTTAGCAGCCAAAGTATCTTCTCATCTTTATATCCATTTTTCTAGGCCACTTTTTCTGACCCCTCTAGACCATCCGACGACATTATTTTCACAAAAAAATAATACTCTTTAAATAATGGACAACAGAACTTAACCAAAAAAACCACTTGATTCAAATTTATATCTCACTAAAAAAAACAGATTTTAGCAACTGAAGTTCTGTCACTGAAATGTTTAGCAATGGAACTGAATTAGCAATGGAATTTTTTTGTCATTAAATTCACCATTACCAATAGATCTTGGTGATGGAATTTTGAATTCCGTCACTAATTATTGATGGATTAGCTACGGAAAATTCCATTGTCTCACTAATCTATCACACAATTTGAATACTCTAACCCCAAAATTAGCGAGGGATTAGTGACAATGAAAAATTTTGTAATCGATCAATCACCATTTATTTTTATTTTTCAAACTAGAGTTAATCCTGAATGATACACAAGTGGGAAATAATAGCATGTGTGATATTGTAGTGTGTTCAAAATAAATTAATAAAGTATTAAATATCATTATTAGAATTGTATCTTGTAATATTGTTCGAGTTATCCTTTTTTTAAAAAAAATTCCCCACTTACGCTCTAAGAAAATTTCATATAATTTTAATATATAACATAAGAATGTTCTAAATTCCACATTCAAACCATTTGAAATCGTTCATGTGGAGAATGATTTCTTATTTTATTCACACATTGGATCAAAATTCCAACGGATAAATCCTTTTTATTAAAAAAATAATAATAAAAAGTAACTTCATAATTAAAATTAGGAAAAATTGGGAAAAAATCCCGCTATTAGAGAATTAATTGGAGAATGGGATATGCTCAGTTAATATGCGGAAGCTTAGTTGTATATGTGAAAGCTCAGTTGCATATTATGAAAGCTCATTTGTACATGTATAAAAAGTCATATTTTACAATTAGTTTCTTAATAGTGGATCTTTCCCCAATTCTCCCTTAAAATTATTCATGTGGATTTATTGTCGGCAATCAATTAATTAAGCTCAATTATATGTTTTACATCAGAACTATTCTATACTAATTATTATAAATAAGAAAGATACAAAATAACAAGAATTATAGTATCCTCAGTTTAACCATCGTCGGCACGTCTCAGTAAAGACATAATATATGCAATAAACTTTGTAATAATAATTCGTGTTATTTAAAACTTATGAAAAGCATAATCATTAAAGCATTCCTAGTTGTCCGTGTTACAAAAAAATGGCAGGAAAAGCTTTAATGTAATAGGAAAATGGTAAAATAGAAATGATTCGGTTTAAAAAAATTTGTCATCCTTTTGTTATTTTGATAGCCAAAATCACACACAAATTCCGTCCTATTATTAATCCTAAAATAATAAGGCTAGAAAGATAAACAGACAACCAAAACAACCATAAAAAGATAAGCACAGGTAAAAAATCCCTGCCACACACATTCACCGATATAGCTTTTAATTTTTTTCATGAGAAACGTCTTTACCTTTGTAATTTGAGTTTAAAATAGGTATTTATAATTTTTCCTTATTGTTTATTCTTTATATTTTTAGTTTTAGAAATTTTAAAAAATTATATACATACTGTTTTAGTTTATAAACAAATTATTTGATAACTAATGGTTTCTTATACATGATTACTTTATAAATATATGATGTTATTTTTAATTTAATTGTTACTTCACCAGCTAATTGGATGGCCCAACCACTTTGTGTACTTTGCTTAATTGATGATGAATGAGGATTATCTTTGTTAAAGTGGTGACTGCGTAAGAGATCTATTAAATATGGTAATGGAGTGGGTGGAACCGAAAAGAGTTAGTGAGTAGAAGATATGATGATCCATTTCCAGTAAATGATGTTAAAAAATACTCTATTTTTTGGCAATGGGAAAACAGACAGCTCCGAGGTAAATCCAATCATGTTTTTTTCTAATATTACATATGATTCTTAATATAAGATTCAATTAATTGAAGGGTTTAAAGAAGTAAAATAAAATAAGTCTATGCTTAAAAGGTGGATTATTAGATTGAGTGTTTGTGGTTTTTGAAATATACATTCAAAAATACATACGTACTCGTTTTGCCACATACAATACTAAAATTTGTAGGACAAAATAAAAGCTGCACTATTCACATGTGCTTTTTTAAGTCAATTGTGGAATTTTCTTTTGGGTAAACTACCGTGATATTTCCAAAATAAAATTTACTGTTACATAAGAATCACTATCAATAAAAATATACACCGGGATACATATACATATACATATACATATACATATACATATACATATACATATAAACACACACTCCATCGATCTAAAATATAAATAATTTTAAACCATCTCACAGAAATCAAGAAAAATGGAGTGACTTTATGACTTACATTATGATCCAAACAATTAGATTTTGATCTAGAGGGAGTATAAGTTATTTAATGTGAAATGGAGTAACTTTAGACTTTTGATATAATACATCCAATTAATTAAAGACGGAAAACTTTTGATATTTACTTATATTTGTGGAAGGTAGGGACAATAAATCCACACAAGCTTCTTCCAACTAATAACATTCTCTTGGGGCTACTCTCTATGTATGGCCTACAAGACTGACCATATATAAATGAAATAATGCAATGAAAATGAAAATGTGGTCCAAGAAGTAGTATATTTCACAAAGACACAAAGGTTTTTCTCATCACTAACATAATTTATGGGTTACTCTATGACCTATACAATAAAATGGTAATGAAAATATGGTCCTTGCTGTGATAACGGATCACTATTAGGATAAAGCTTTTTCCCATTACTAACGTAATTTTCTTTCTCTTTCATTGCATCAATTTCTTGCTGGAGACAACTTTTAATTCTTGAAAAGTCTACATTGCAAGGGGATTTAGTGAGTGCTCTTTAAATAAATATTGCTTGACCACAAATGATAAGTGCATTATTGGGGCAAAATAGATAAATCAAATCATTTAATATCTTCTTGAAATATGAAAATAACACCTATTAAGAAACATGTAAATAAATTGTGACATTCATTATGAAACGGAGGGGTTTGCTTAGTAACATGTACTAAATGATCAATATATTGAAATAATTAAATTGCACATTTATTGAGGAAGGAACATAAAAATGATATTTACAATACTACTTTAGAATAAGGAACATGCTTTATAAAGGTTGAAACTTCAATTAATAATATCTTTGTCGCAATAATATCTTTATTGCTTTTTGGTTAATTTATATATACTTCAATCTTTGCTTAAGGATACATGTTTAAAATTAGCAATTTTATTACAAAAGTTTATAGTTTATAGACAAAAAGGTGTACTAATCCTTTGCCACATACAAGAATACATACTTTAAAAATACTGCCATGAGTATGGTTTCAAAGGTCCACAACAATATTGTAAAAAGACCATATTCTTAATTTCTCTTCCTTTCAGTAAATATTTATATTATGAATCGATTGTGCAGTGAATGTACCATCTGACATTAATATTATGCAACGCTTCTGCTTTTAGACATAACAATTATGAACAACGCTATGTTTAATTCTTTTAATATTAATTATGTGTATTTTTAATCTCAACTAAGTGGTGGTATTTTTCTTCGCACAGGTTGATAAAATATTCAAACTTTTGTGGGATATAACCATTTGGTATAAACTAAACCAACCTTGATTTTATTATGCTTTAATATATTTTTTAAAATATATTAAAAATTACACATGATGATCGCTTCAAGTCTCGGGGTAAAAAGTGGATTATTAGATTGAATGTTGTGGTTTTTGAAATATGAGTACAAAAATACATTAATCTTTTTTCCACATACAATATAAAATCTGTAAAGAAAAAAATTAAAAGCTGCGGTATTAACATATGGATACATACATAGAAAATGATTCGTGTGAAATGGAGGGTGACTTTGAGGTATTTATATATTTTGAGGTCTTTATTCGACACTCAACATGAAGTCAAGAACTCCATGTACCTACTAATGGGTGGTTGATATAACGTGTTTTATGGGATCACTTTATGACTCATACAGTGTAGTGATATTCAAACTATGGCCATTGATGTGATAATTCTACTTCTTTCTTTCTTTATCGGTCAACTTTTAATTTTTTACAGTTATTTGTGTCCTTACATAGCACAAAAGTCTAGCACGTCACATGCCAGTAATTTTTTATAGGCTGAAATGCACAAATTCCTTAATTTTGGGTCAATTGTATATAATCTCTTTGACCTTTAAAAGTTTAAATTAAGGCGAATTACTATAAAGTCTAATGCAAGAGAATTAATATTAGAAATATCTCAAAAAGTTGTCAATGCAGAGTAACTTGAGTTGTTAATGGTAGCTGCTTGAGTTGTCAATGAGACTTTTCTGATATTAATTCTCTTACATTGGACTTTATAATAATAATTAAGGATCATAATGTTTCATATTTTGTCTATCAACTCTCTTGCTATTAAAATCACTATTAAAATAAACAATTTTTGTTTTCCTCTGGTATATCTGATGACTTCCGAAATTTTGGGAGAGATGTTACAAATAATAAAAGATGGGTCCCAGTGGATCAGCGCCAACGGAGAACACGTGTCATCCTATCTCGGAAGCAGGAAGAAAAGCGAAATGGGCTCAGGAGTGATGTGGAGAATGGCCCAATACAAGGAGATAAGGGGAAGGGGTCATTCATGTTAGCGGCGAACCCGTTTGGAGCCCTTGCTCATATGGAAGAAGATAATGAGAAGGAAAACTATGAGCCTAGCTTCGAGCAGGACCCGGATCCTAACATAGGCATGGAAGATGAGGTTGAAAAAGTGAATGAAACCCAAGTTGGGGAATCTCCTGATATTGTCAGAAAGGGCCCTAAAGGCCCAGTTTCTCCTATACTTGTTTCCCAATGAAGTTTCTCTACTGGAACTGTAGGGGAGTGGGCGCACGTACCTTCCCTGGTCTAATTAGGGAGTTGTGTGGCAAATACAAAGTGCAATTTCTTGCTCTGTTTGAAACGCGTTCTAGCGGTACAAAGGCAAGGAAAGTGGCTAGTAAACTAGGCTTCCCTAATTATTTTATTGTGGACTCGTAGGGATTTAGAGGAGGTCTATGGCTATTGTGGAAGGAGGAAGATTGCAAAGTGCAAATAATAGGAAACTCGGATCAGTGTATCCACCTTGAAGTAACCTGCAATGGGTCTCGCTATCTTTTCACGAGTGTTTATGCCAGCCCGAACTTGGTTAAAAGGAGGGAGTTGTAGAGAGAACTTAGCTATTTTGGTGATGTTGCAGAGGACCCATGGTGTGTCGGTGGTGATTTTAATAGCATCCTGTATGAGAACGAGCGCCGATCACGTGCAAGAGTCCATGCAACCATCGATAGAGATTTTAGTGAGTGGTTCCAGGGATCAGGCTTATCTCATATTCACACGGTTGGGCCATTTTATACTTGGAGCAGGGAAGGTTGCGAAAGCAAACTGGACAGGGTCCTTATCAATAATACATTTCTTGACAAGTTTCCAGATGCTGCAGTTACGGTGCTATATAATTTCAAATCTGATCACAAACAACTGTTATTGAGTACAAAGAATGATACAAAGACTACAGGATACGACAGGCCTTTCAGGTTCGAGGCTTCTTGGCTTCTTCATGATGATTTTAAGACTTTTATGAAATCAGCATGGGCACCTAGCATCTCCTGGATTGAGAACGTGAGACTATTTACAGCGAAGGTTGGGAAGTGGCGAATAGAGGTATATGGACATCTTGGCCGTCGTAAGAGGCGAGTTTTGAATAGGCTTGATGGCATCACAAAAAGCATCTCTAATGAAATTCCTTCATCATCAATCATTCGGCTGCAAAAGGATTTGTGGACAGAACTGGAGGACATTATCCTACAAGAGGATATAATGTGGGCCCAGAAGGCAAGTGTGAGTGGTTCTCTATGGGAGACAAAAATTCTCGTTACTTCCACAGAAGGGCCAACGCGAGGAGGAAAGTGAATAGGGTGGATGCCATTCGAAATGATAATGGAGACTGGATATATGACCCGGACGAAATTAAAGCCGCCTCAGTCAGTTATTATCAGTCCTTGTTTAGGGAAGAAGAAGAGGGTTCCTCGATATTAAATACTCAATTTAGCTTTCCTCCACTGTCTCCTAAAGTGGTACATGGTCTGGAAAAGCGAGTTTCAAAGGATGAGGTTGAACAAGCCATTCGAAGCATGGGCCCTTTGAAGGCTCCTGGACCGGATGGACTTAATGCTCTTTTCTTTCAGTCTCAATGGACACAGATTGGCACAGTGGTACTTGATTTCATTAGCAACATATTTGAAAATCCTCAGAATGTGAAGGAAGTCAATGACACCCTGTTGGTGTTAATTCCAAAAGTCTCTCATCCTGAAGTTTTGAAGGATTTCCGGCCGATTAGCCTTTGTAACGTCATTTATAAACTCTTAACAAAGATCATAGCCAACCGTTTAAAGCCCAATCTCGACTCAATTATTTCACCTAATCAGTGTAGCTTTGTTCCGGGGAGATTAAGTTCAGACAATATTATAGTGGCTCAGGAGGTTATCCACTCCATGAAGACAATGAAAGGCAAAAGGGGTTTTATGGCAATCAAGATAGACCTTGAGAAAGCATATGACTGAATCCGGTGGAGCTTCGTTACCCAATGTCTCCGTGAGTTGCGCATTCCCGAAATATTGGTACAAGTAATCGAGCAGTGTATCTCATCTTCAACCATGCAACTTCTATGGAATGGCAGTGAATCAGAATCCTTCACCCCATCTAGAGGCATTCGCCAAGGGGATCCCCTATCCCCTTACCTGTTTGTCATCTGTATGGAAAAATTGGTACATATTATTCAGGAACATGTTGTGGCGGGCCAATGGCTTCCTATTCGCCTCAATAGGGATGGACCACCCCTATCCCATTTATTCTTTGTGGACGACTTGGTTATCTTCTCAGAGGCTAATATCGATCAGGTACAAGTTATCAATGAATGCCTACGTGTCTTTTGTCAAGCTTCTGGTCAGAAGGTGAATGCTACAAAGACTAGAGTATTCTTCTCCAAGAATGTGAACCACACCATCAAATCTCAACTAAGTGAATGCCTGGGCTTCACAATGGCGGCAAATTTGGGCAAGTATTTGGGGGTTCCTTTACACCATGAAAGAGTCACGAAATCTACTTACCAATTTGCAGTTGACAAGGTAAAGCGACGGCTGTCTAACTGGAAATGTAACTCCTTATCCTTCATGGGGAGGAACACCCTAGTGAAATCAGTGGCTATGGCAATCCCAAATCATGTCATGCAAACAGCTCTCCTTCCTGCAACCTCCTGTGCTGAGATAGACAAGAGCGCTCGTGCCTTCCTCTGGGGCTCAACAACGGACAAACAGAAAGCCCATCTAGTGGCTTGGGATCGGATTTGCTCCCCCAAGAAGCGAGGGGGACTGGGTTTGAGACAGTCCAAAGTACAAAACAGAGCATTTATGATGAAAGTGGGATGGGGTCTTGTGTCGAGACGTGATGCTTTGTGGACTCGCGTGGTTCGAAGTAAATACCATTGCGGCAACGATTTACTCCCTGTCATAAACATGAAGAGACCTGGATCTAGATTATGGAGTGGAATTAAAACCATGTGGAGTCAGGTTAACAAGGGGCTGGAGGTATTCCAACAGCATGGGGAGAATAAGGTTCGTTGGAGGTATGAGAAAGGGGGGCAATTTACTGTGAAATCAGCATATGAATCTCTCATTGGAGATACCCAGCAAGGAATGAATACATGGGATAAAATTTGGAAGCTCAACATCCCACAACGGTGTAAAACTCATCTCTGGCTCACAAGACATGACAGGATCCTTACCAACATGTCTTTGTTTAGCCGTGGAATCCACAATAACGGCAGATGTAATCTATGCCCCACAGAATATGAAACCACGCTGCATGTTTTTGCAAGACTGTAGTAGAGCGAAGGAACTATATGGCTACAAGCAAGTTCATCACGGCTTGATGATAGGTTCTGGAACAGTGATCTTGAAATTTAGCTAAACATGAATATTAATAATGGTCGAGATGAGGGACTTGGTCGCTGGAACGAGGTTTTCGGCGTAACGTGTTGGCTGATCTGGAGACGAAGAAATGAATTTATACATCAGGAGGTTAAAACCAGCATGTGGGAAGCACTAGCTGAAGTTAGAGGAATTTTGTCATGTATGCGGCATACTCAGCTTCTTCCGGAACAGCCGCCAAGTGTGGTGTCGGGAGGGGTAAGGTAGGATCTTGATGACACCTCGAGCGTCAAAGTCTATGTCGATGGTGCCTTCTCCTACAGAACTCATGTCGCAGGCTGTGGCGGGGTCCTTCGGTCGGTGGAGGGCGAGACGTTAGAAGCATTCATGTGTGGAGTATCAGGAACCTTAAGCTTCGTTGCTGAATTATGGGGCTGCATCTGGGGCCGTCGCAGAGCTTGGGATAAAGGGTATAGGAAGATCCAGCTTTTCTGTGACTCCGCAGAGGTAGTATATTGGATGGGAGACGTGGAGGTGGACATGCATGAAGATGGTCCTCTTCTTGGAGTGCTTCATGACCTCCTGAAGCGATGCTGGGAAGTTCGTGTTCAGCTAATAGGACGAATCGAGAACGAGGCCGCTGATATTCTGGCTAAACGCGCATTACAGGATGCCTCTGGTTTACTGATCCTGTCGAAGGAGTCTACCAGGAGTTTACTGTCGCTTCCTGACATTACGTAGAGTTTCTTTGGTTACTTTTCTTTTGTTTTCGTTTCTTTTCTGTTTTTTGGCCTTTATTCCTTATGTTATCAAAAAAAAAAAAAAACAATTTTTGTTATATTATATTTTTCATTATATATCATATCATTTAAAAATAACACTTATAATTCCAGACATAATTCTAATTATTTTTTAAATACTTAAAATATTTAAAAATAATAAAAAATGCTTAAAAATATTTAAATTATTTATTTAACCGTGTCTTTTTTAAATAAAAGTCTTAGAAATATAAAATACTTGAAAAAAGAATTTAAAATATTTATTTGAACATGTAGTTTTGAAATAAAAAAGTATAATACACTTATGTTAAATGACAACTATTACTTTTTAAATGAATATAATAAAAATTGTAAAAAAAAATATGAGGAAAACCGTTAACTTTAACAGGAATTTTTATGGGTGTTGATAGACAAAACATAAAACATTAGGATCATTAAATTAAACTTTCAAATGTTAGAGATTTCATGTGCAATTGACTTAAAGTTTAGGGAGGTTTTATGTATTTTAGCTATTTTTATGTGTTATAGTTACTATTTATCGTGATATAAATATGTGTATTATAATATAGCCAACCAACCTTGACCGCAAACAATAATGCAGTGATAATGGAAATGTGATCCTTGATGCCATAAGATAAGATATTATACCGTCCACAATTTTCCTACTTTTCCTTGCACCAACTTTTGTTCATTAAGTTATTTGTATCCCTTAATTAAGATTTTCTTAGGGAAAATCCAAAAAAAAAAATCCATAAAATTGTAAAATGATAAATCAAAATTTCGAATTTTCATAACATTAAATCATCATGCTAGACCAAACAAGGATTTTAAAATGTTAGGGAAAAGACCACGTTACCTTTGAGTTAAATATGAGCTTTCAAAACTAATCTCCATTGTTGTCATTTCTTACTCCATTATTGTCTTTCACTATTTTATTTTTGTCAACAGAATTCATCCAAATGAGTCACATAGTTCTATCGAATGAGCTTTCAACAATTTCAATACTCATTCGAATGAGTCATAAAGTTTATTTGAATGAGCTTTAAAAACAACCTCCATTGTTGTCATTTCTTACTCCATTTTTGTGATTCCCTATTCCAATTTTGTTACCAGAGTTAATTCAAATGAGTCATCTCAAAAGTTCATTCGAATATCTAGAAGGAGAGGACTTCATTTGAATGAATCACATAATTCATTGGAATGATCTTTTAAAAAAAATCTCCACTATTTCCATTCTTTACTTCATTGTTGTCATTCCCTATTCCATTATTGTTATTCGAATAAATATCTTATTTTCATATATTCTTTAGCAAATACCAAGTATGATATTCAAATAACCCCCCCTTCCATTTGAATAAAGTTTCCAACTTTAGCTTATCTGAATATGGCATCAAGATATTAGTTGAAATTTTTCACACTTCATTCAAGTGAGCACTATACTTCATTCAAATGAATATTGTATTTTCAAATATTTTCGAGCGAAATATACACTTCATTTGAATGACCTCTTTTTTTATTCGAATGAAGTTTCCATCTTCAGCTTATCTGAATATGGTCTCAAGATATCAATTGAAATTTTTCACACTTCATTCTAATGAATATTTTATTTTCATATATTTTCCTGCAAATATACACTTCATTCGAATAACTCCTTTTTCCCATTCGAATAAAGTTCTCATTTTCAGCTTATTTGAATATCACCTCTAGATATAAGCTGAAATTTTTCAGACCCTTTGTTTGACACAATATTCTTCAGCAAAATATAGTGCTCATAAAATAACAAAGCTGATAAAATATTCATTCAAATGAGGCATAATGCTCATTCAAATGAAGTGTGAAAATTTTCAACTGAACAATAAAAGAAAAGAAAACACTCCAAGAAAGGTATAATTCTTGACTACAAGATTTAAAAGCCTTTAACAAATCCTAAAAAAGGATTGGAAAAATTTTAATCCGCCACTATGCCCTCCAATCCCAACAATTCAAATCATGGGTTTAAATATGAAAATTACATACCAAGTACTCGAATTAATTTTTATCTGAATTTTTTAATCTAATCATCATATCATAGATGTCATTTTGCAATCTGGAACCGAGTTCGCACGCCTTGACTCTGATTTGGAATTGGACAAGTATAAAATGACATGTGTTGATTTCTACATGCACAAGACTTGCAAAATTGATGATTAAGTTTGCTATGCTAAACATGGGAAAACCCCAAGCGTTCGATTGTTCTAAAATACCCTATTTAATCATGTGTTGACACTACCTTTATAAAAATCCCCTTAATATATACAATTAATAGGGAAA
>QFDD01121299.1:0-17239 GCA_006871305.1 Vachellia collinsii | reverse complement strand
CTGATGAATCAATGTTTGAATCTCCTTTAGAAAATGTGTTCATGTTTAATGTTTGACATTACCTTGTATAAGATTGCCTCCATTAGGAGGTTACTTCTGCTTTAGCAAAAAAAAAGGGTTAAGAACTAATGGGGGGTTGGATATAATGAAAGAGGTAAATTCCTCACAGCGTAATAAATCAATGTTTGAATCCCTAATAGGAGAGGTATCCACATTTAGTGTTCGATTATGCCTTGAACAAGATTGCATATAGTAAGAGGATATTTATGCTTAATTAGTGAAAAGAAGGAAAAAAAAAAGCCAAGATAAAAAGGCAAACACTTGCACACTGATAAAGGCGAAATGATAATTTGGAGGACTTTGTTCCATGTATAGTACTCTAAAATTGTCGGAGCATGTATGGACTCAGTCTTGTATCGACATGATTGTTGATGCCATTTTCTTTCACCTTTCTTAATCATTATACCATTCCCTCAAACCGTAGATTCTCTCTTTCACTTGCAATTCTTTTCTTATTTGGAATCCAACTAACTAAAATCCTTTGGCAGGAAGACGTAACCAAAACCCAATGATCAAACCTAAAACCCAAACATACATAGGTGCTGGCGAATCGTCATTCTCATAAAAAGGCACACAAATGCATGCCATTACAGAGTGAGAATATATATATATATGTGGTTAGTGTATATTATATGTATGTTCCTCTGTGTGTGTGATTTGTATGGAAGAGTCAGTTTTAGAATAGTCAAATGTAGAGAATTGGGAAGAGGTTCGTTCTTGGTGATGCAGAAGAAACAGAAATGGAGATTGAAGATTAGAGAACACACACACACACACACACACACACACAATGATTACTGATTGGTAAACTGGGTAAGCGAGCCCATGCAGTGACCACGACTAAACCACAATTAATATAATCTCTTCTCTCACAATCTTACCTAAGCCTTTGCTTTTAACAATTTCACCAACCCTCTTACTCATCTCTTAACTGTCCGAATCTTGGTCTACTTTCCTACGTGTGCTCAGCTCCTGACTTATCATATTAAATTTAAACCAACATTTGATGATGAACCCAAAAAAAATATATATATAATATCAAAAGGAAACTGAAGCATATTTAGCTCCTTATATGGTTTTCTTTTCCTATTTCTATTTTTCTAAGTATATACATCCTTTTTTTTTTGTCAACTATATGTATCCTATTTTTTTGCCAAAACATGTATTGTACTATTAAAGATATTTTTATCTGTTTAAAGCATTGTGAAACACTACTTGTAATTACATCTCCTATTAGGTTTTTCTTTTTAAAAATGAATATTTGAATGAATGTGCTTGTGGCTAGGGTTATTGTTTGACTGTGTATATGAATGCAGACAGAGAGAGAGAGGGAGAGATGGCTAGAGTGGACACTGAATTCTTGGTTGTGAGATTTCTGAACATCGATATCAGTGACGGGGGGAGAGATGGACGATAAAAGAGAGGGATACATTATGTGTACTATAGTAATACTAATATATATTAATAAATTAATAAAGAAGTAATGAAAATTAAAAAAAGGGATGATAGGTAGGGTAGGGGACCAAGAAGCAGAGACAGAGAGGGAGAGAGGAAGCTGCCAAATGATCGACTTGAAGTGGTGGGGGTTGCAGACAGAGCCTATTAATTAAAATTTTTTGTGTTGCTCTTAGCTGTCCCCCCCCCCCCAAAAAAAAACCTATATGCTTCGTTTTCTCTTTTAATTCATCTCTCTCTCTCTAACCTTTTAGGGCTTCCTCTCTTCGACATTTCTACTTCATTCTAATTTCTCCATCATCGCCCCCACACTCGCTCATCTCCTGCAAGAGAGGAATATATATCAGAAGAGAAAACGATGAATAATCACTTTTATAGTAAAAATTCATCAGTGACATGTTATAGTTATAAAAATTATTATAGCATATACCTTTTTTGTGTGTTGGCAAAAAAAAATATACCTTTTTTGTGTGTTATATATAACACCTTTTTGCATAATGTTGAAGTGTTTAAAAAAAAATCTTTATAGACAGACACACGCATAGTAAGATTGAGTGTTTGTGCTAGTAGAAAAGGTGGTTGATGATAAAAGGTCTTGTTCATCCAGGCCCCCCTACCATGGGAGAAGATAGAGAGAGGGCTGTACTGGATGAATAGTTCAGACTAGAGTTAGATTTTTGGAAGACCCCCGCCATGCCACGATTCTGGTGTGCTTGAACAAGCAATTGTTTTTTGATCGTTCGTACAGAAAACTCACAGCATAAACTTGATGGTAACATACAGATCAACATTAAGCTCGTATATTGACAGAGGACAGATTATACAACGTAGCTATAGCTAGCTGTGCCCACACACACATATCTCAGGTAGCCTATATATCTAGCTTGTGGTATTCAAACTTTGTTTAACTTTTTTTATATTCCTTTCTAGCTTCAAAGGAACAAGGCAAAGTAATTATCTGCAAGCAAGGTTGATCAACAAACTAGCGAGAAGAAGGAATAAACCAACCAACGTATAATCTTACAGTTCATTAAGGGTTGAAGAATGTTCAATGGTACAAGTGCTGCATATATACTCCCCTGGTTAAAATATTATCCATTTTAATGAAAAAATTGAATTATAAAATAAATTGTATATTAAATACCAGAGTGAGTATATGGAGGGAAAGAGCTGCTAGCGTTGACACTGGATGTCTTATTTAGTTGCTAATCTGCATGTGTAGATTTGATCCAAAGTAAGAAGCAAAACAGCCTAGTTGATTACAAAGAACACTATAATCGAACATTACTGTGTACGTCTCACACCAATGTTAACTTTGATTTCTTTTTACAGTTGAATTGAGGAGGAGTACGACAGCTGATATTGAGAAGCGGGAAAAGAGGATGATGGATTTAATTAATAATTACTTTTTAGAGAGAGATTTATTGAGAGGTTACGTGTGTAAGGAATGTTGTGATGATTTTTAGGGACGCTATATATGAAATGTGCGGTTTGGGAGCAGCTTTTTGAGGAAGAAGCAAATATTTAAGAAAAGAAAAAGACACAGGCCTACCTAGTAATAGTGCCACAACGGGAAACAAACACCCTCTCATTAGCCCACTAGTCTACACTTCTTTTGTACTCTCCAAACACAGATATCAATTCTCTCTTACCTTCTTTACCCATTCTCTTCTCATTAATCAATTAATTAATTAATTCCCTCATTAACTTCTTTCTCATTCATTCACTCAGTACGGAGATACGCCTCTATTTCTTCACTCCCTTCCACCTATATTGTTCACTCATCTAACAAAACTCTCTAGTTATTATAATTAATAAGGTTTTATTAATGATTTTTTTTGACCAAGTGTATGCATGCTACTGCTTTTTTTTTTCCCTTATTAATAACGATAAATTAATTGGCCGCGCACTCTCTTTTGAGTTTTGACCAAGCTTTTAATTGGTTGGGGCTTTTTGAACAGGTAAGGTATATGTGGAAGACGGAAAAGTAGTGAAGCTACAAATTTTACGTTGAGTAATCCCTTTCAAGTGTGGGTCTGTATTTACTATCACTTCAGTAACTTTTACCATCTTTGAATAAAACAAAGGGGAATAAGGGATTCACAGTACTCTTTCCCACCCCAATTGTTTTTTATATTGTCCCACATGTCACCTTCATTAATTCCTGTGTTCCGCGTGTGAATAGTGTGTCATACATAACATACATGATGATCTAATTTTTTTGAAAAAAAAAACATATTTATTTTTCTTACAAAGTGAGAAAATATTTTAGCAGCAATAGAAAAAACGGAGTAAATTCTGTATAGAGAATTTGAAAATAATAAAAAAAAATTGCAACAAGTTGCAACCCACACAAGTCAGGAATAATGATATATACCTCTCTATAGATTATTTACTTTATGTTGATTTTTCCTTTAGCATTACTTTGCAACGAAACACAATTTTTTTTTAATTAAAACCTCTGCCCAAATATTCTTTTTTTTTGCTTGTATAGGAATAAGTATCTTCTCACGGGAGATAATTTTGTTTAAAACACTACTCTGTATGAAATATTTGCACCTATCTAACTAAGGATCCAAACATTAATTCACCATGTTACGAGGGATTGACTCTTTCTGTTAGAACTTATATACATATTAATATATAGTTTAGTCTAATCCTCTTGAATATTACTACTACTCTTTGATAAACAATACTACTAGTTGCATTTTGAAAGAGTTTTATAGTTTAAAACGTAAATCCTTTTGCAAGCATTTGTGGAGCATTAATTGCTCCATTCCGAAGTCCTCTATTATTTGTATCCATTACTGCAAGTTAATGTTTCCTTTTTTTGCCAGAGCAATTTAATGTTTCCAAAATTTATGATATTTGTTAAAATTAAAGATGGAAACCAAATAAATTTTCAAAAAAAATTATTGATCTAACTAACTCTCTTATATTATGGTAACATTGTTAAAGTGTTTTCAGTTAAGCACTAGAGCGAGTGTGATTCAATTGTATCATGATTAGTTGTGTATATGTATATTGTATTGTTATATGTGACAATTTGGACCAAGAATAAAACATGGATTTAGCGGAAGTGGCTTGTAGGTGGTTGTTTTTATTTATTATTTTTTTTTTTTTGTCAAAACGTGGTTTTTGACCCAATTCTAACGTGATTCACACTATTGACTTCATAGAGATATCGTATTTATACCTTTGTGGTAATCTATGATAGAATTAGGGGAAATGCCAAACCTATTCAATTATTTTTCCTTCAAATAAGTATTAAATTTTGCAATTATCCAATATCAAGACTAATTAAAGTATTGTTTTGATATCTCGTGAATATTTGACCGATGTGGTTGAATAATATAAACCAATGTCTGGAGCTTATTTGTAATAGACTATATATCACTCTCTTCCTTTTAATCTTTCAATGCATGTAGGGCTTGAGAATTATTTAACATACTTATCCAAAGTTTCAAACCTTTTAATTCATATAAAAACTCAAATTCTAACTTTCCGATATATGTTCTTTGATGTATGACTTGGGAAAAATATCCGAGAGCACAACTACTTTAAACACATCATTATTATCTATTCTTCCAATTATATGTATATTATATCAAATTTTAAACAGCACACATAGCTATAGGCCACAGCACGCAGCTGGATTATTTTTCAAAGTTTCAGTTAAACAATAAGGACAATTTTTTAAAAAACAAAAAATCATCTAACAAACAAGTTTTCGGATCTATTCATAAAGTGAATATAGATATAGTCCATTTAATGAGAAATACTTACATACTCCCGAATGTCACATCATCTATACTCTACTCAATGAAAATATTTCAAGTATCCTATATTGTGGATCTCATATCCATAAATTTCTTCTAATTATTTCTCTTTTTTCATAACCCATTATAATTATGAAAAAAGAGAAATAGTTTGGAGAAATTTATGAGATATGGGATCCATAATAAATAATACTTGTAACATTTTCGTTAAGTAGAGCATAGATGACATGAGCATATAAATATTTCTCTCATTTAATTAGATAGATATAAGTATATGTAAAATGAAAATTAAATTGGTGTGATTGTGATATATGAATCTCATACATAACCACATCCTTTTGCACCCCTCTCAAAGTAACTTGGTTATATCTTTACCGGGCCTATACAATGTACTTCATTCATGTCTTGTAGTTTTGATCAACAATTCAGCTCACATATCTCCCTAATTAATAACTATTTATGTGGATATATAGTTTGAGATTTGTGATTAAAGTTTCGTTAGCAATCAAAAATAAAATTGCAAGATATAGAGATCGAGGGAGTATCTTTTGAGGGATCCAATATATATATGACGCCTGATTGATTTCTTACCCTCTTCATGTCGTGGACGAGGACGATTGCATATGGTTCCTCCATTGCTAAGGCAAGTTCAAAGCTTGAAAATTATAAACAAACAAAAACAAAAATTGGTGTAATATTCAGGGTGAAGATTTTGCAGAATAATCATGTCTTCACTATGATGGGGAGCTGGGTTAGCTAAAAAAATATCAAGCCCACTGGATAGACTTCAATGTCCCCATTTTGAGTAAATCATACTCCTTTTTTAAGGTTCGGATCAGATCATTTTGAAACAAACGACAAGTCACTAAACCATTTAAGCATTTTGTTACTTTGCCTTGCTGATGAGCTTTTTCATTCGTTGTCCCTAGCCTCATGGTCCGCCAGGACAGCTCAGGAGTCAGAAGCTTATGAATTGCTCAAAGGTACAAGTAGAGAGATTGAGTGGGAATGAGAGAAAAAACTTAACTGTGAGTACAAAGAGAAAAGGAGACTTGGTGCACAGCAGAAAAAAAATAAGGAGATCGTAAGTCGTAACTGGTCAAGTCTTATTAGTTATTATAGATTGATCGCCAAATAGATGAAGAAGGCCACACAACCAAGAAAGTAAAGAATGTAAAACAAGTTTTCACGTCCTTGGTGGATAGTACAAAATCTCTACTTGCTGATCTTTCACCAAGTTTGATCACAGTCCTTGACAATTAACCTTCCTTTCCTCTATTATACATTGTTGGCTTGATGAGAAAGTTAAGCTCATCTCAAAAGGATTTCTGATTCTACTTGTTTCTTCCTCTGGGATGCTCCACCTCCCAATCTTATGCTCCAGCAAGGTTCACTACATTAGCAACAACTACCTGAAGTTACAAAACCCCTGACCCCCCTCATTTGCCGAGAGCTTTTATGCCACTAGAATACAAAGCTGTTGGCACGCTTGCCATCCTTCTGACTCCATCATTCACAGTTGTGCGCCTCTGATTTCTGAGGGCAGTAAGGTTCGTCAGCAAGAGCATTCGAGGGAATTCTCAATACTCAACAACAGAATTGGGATCTTTTTTATACCAATGGATATATACATAAAGCCTGTCCGTATATCTTCATCAACTTCGTTACCGCATGTTTACACTGTTTTCTTTATTTTATTAGAATAAGATACAAATTTGCAGAGCCAAAGTTTTTTTAAAAGTAATATAACCTCAGAAGTTTTGTTTATAATTAATGTTGTTTCAAAAGTTTAGATGGAGCAAAGTCATCCAAACTTTAAGAGTAATGATGTTGCTCTTATGTTAAAACTTTCAAGACAAATTCACACCTTAATCCTATTTTATAATGACCCTTTTGCATTTGGTTTCTGCTGTTATAATGCATCCATCACAACTAAAGCTGACAGAGAATTTTAGACGTTTTCTTTTTGGAGGTACAAGGGGTTAAACTAATTAAAGCCATCTTCGTTGGAAAAATGGACATATATTGGCTAGATTGCTATTGTCAAACTAGAAAATACTCACAGGTGCAATTGAATGAGAGATTAATATAGGTCAATTGTTGTTTCAGTTACTGAAAAACCAAGTATTTACTGAGACTAAAGCCACGGAAATGGCGCATTGTTTGATACTAGAAAGAAAGTTTCTTGATACCAGACAAATTTTAAGCTGTTTTGTTTATATTCTAATGGAATGCGCTCATGTAAGCTTGGTTAATCATCAAAATATAAATTTTTTATTATTATTTTCAGAAGGTTTCACTTTCGTTCTTTTCACTACGTCTTTTCTATCTTTTATTTTTTTTAATTTATGAATATTATAAAATACTTATGAGAAGAAAATTTTTTCTTTGACCTGAAATGAAAAGAAAATTCAAAGTATCCCAACTCTGATTCATGTAGGGGTGTGTGCGCGTGTAAGTGTGCGCTCACAAACTCTAAACACACGCGCGCGAAGCTCGCTTTATCAAAATCTGTACCTGTTAATTTTTTTTAGGAGGCACAGGGCTACTGATCATTAGTCACTACTAATAAAGCAAAAGGAGATCAGAATAGACCGTTCAGTTAATCAATTATAAAAATGATAAAAAAAACTGATAAAGAAGGGACCTGATCTCAAACAAATATTGACCTTAAATATAGTTCGTCGATAAAAAAATTCGATGTTATCCATTTGTGATTTACGTGATCTAGTCTTTGAAAGTTTTCACACGTTTAAGTTCACAACTAACTACACAAACAAATGATTAGGTTAATCTCCTATATTCTGAAAGCAAATGGAAGTACAGAAAACTGCAGACTCCGAAAACCAAATGCAACATCAGATGCAGTCATTTCAAGATATATATTATTTATAATTAATAACACTATTTTTGGGCAGCCCCAAAAACAAATTTAAAAGGAGAAGGCCAACGAATAAAGCCATTTGAAAATAGCTCAAGGTTGCAAAATTAAGATTAGAGTGAAACTCCTTGAGTATGCTATATATAAAGGGACGAACTAAAACGTTCATAGAAATTATTGTACCATATGGAATTGCAAAAGCAAATAACGTTTTTAGGGGGGAAAAAGATATTAATCTATTTCACACCAGCGTGTACACACACACACACACTCTTCTGGAAGCCTCATATTACATTGCAAAATTGTGGTGATTAATTGCAGAAAAAGAAATCTCAAGTGTTAGGAGCCAGCGTAGCTTCTTATACCACATTTCATTGATCTGATATGGACACAGACACACGAACTTGTCAAATAACTGAAATCTAATAACTTGTCATTCCTCCACGGTGTAAGATATATATAGTTTAGAAAACTAATTGATTGATTGATTGATTGATTGATTAAGCAGCTAGCATTTGCCTCCTGATGTAAAATACACAAACGAAAATAATATTAAAATTGAGAAAGCAAATGAAGTTTATATAATGTAGAGTGGGAACAAGCTATTTATAGGGTGTGAAGTGTAGACACACACAGCCACATATTTTATTTAGTTACGTGTGATATAGCTTAGGTGTAGCTAGAAAATAATCCCCACGGAAATGTATGACCAAACAGTCATGTTTATGCGCACCCAGACATCTGAAACGGAAAATGACACTCCACTGCAACCTTTATCATCAGTCTCTAGCTAACTCACCCAAAGAAAAAGAGAAAAGAGAGAGAACAAAAAAAGAAAAAAAACAAAACCCTAACCTCCTTTCATTATTCTAATTCCTTTAATAAAAATTATAATGATAATCACCTTTGTTTTTGACACTTACATGGTGTGTGTCTTCTCCTGTCCCTATCTCCCCCAAATTTGCTTTCCCTCTTTGGTCACAACAACAAACACTCACAAAAGCAGCAATCAGACACAAGGCAAAATCCAATCAACCAAAAAGAAGAGAGAAAATGCACCAAAGATTACCCACACACAGGTTTTATCACAGCTCTTACACATCAACAATTCACTCTCTTCTCTTCCACACAGCTGTGAAAGAAAAACAGCGATATTCTTTAATCAGCAAGTTCTAATTTCTATTATTCTCTTTCTTTCTTTCTCTCTTTCTCAGACACACCGTTTTTGGTTTCTGCTTGGTGGTGGTCTGTGCCCCAGCCGGAGCTCTAGATCAAGCTCCTCGTGGCCACCGTTTCTGGCGAAGGAGGAGGTCGTGGGTTGTTCCACTTTGCTAGAATCACAGCAAGAAGAATTGATTACTCCTGCAGGAGGCCGCCGCTCCAGTTGAAAATCACAGGAGGGGTTGCTAGTTAACACCAAGTTATTGCTTGGTGGGTAGGGCATAATGGAGAGAAGCCTGGTGGGTGATACTGATACCGATTCTCCACATGCATTGAAAGAAGAAGCAAGAGTAGAATTAGAAGTAGTGTTACTAGTACCAGACAAGTTTCCAATCGCTTCAGGGTTTGGAAAATGGCAGAGAAAGAATCTGCCGTTGTTTGCAACAAGCTCTTGATGATGATGATGATGATGGGTGGAGATTAGGTTGCTGTGAAGGGAAGCAGCAACAGCAGGAGGAGGTAGTTGGTGGTGGAGACGGGCACGGTCACGGCGGTGGACGTTCATGTGTCCGCCAAGTGCTTGGGCTGAACGGAACTCCCTTCTACAGAAAGTGCAGGTGTAGGACCTGGGAGGCCAAGTGGTGCCCATGATGCTTGTGGTGTCCTGCGCAAAGGCTCTGACTTCCCAAGAGTCATCTTCTTCCTGAGGTTCCCTAGGGTTCCACATGATCCAGCAGGAGGTCGAAGAAGAAGGAGAAGAGCTAGGGTTTGGGAGGGGGTGAAATTGAAGAGGAAGAAGAAGGTGATTGAGGTGGTGGTTGTATTGGGATTGTGACAATTTTTGGATCTGGGTCATGGAGAGAAGGCCAATCTCTGTACCCATGGTACTGTTACTGACATTTAAGATAGATGAGTGATAATGGAGGAATTGATTTGGAAGCCAAATTTAGAGAAATTATTATTGATTAAATAGGGATGGGCTAAAGAGGTAGGTCAAGACAAATTCAAGCCCTAACACTAACACCGACTGTATCACCCATTATCTTAGAATCTACCTGTTGGATCTTTGCAGATTTTTTTTTTCACTCATTATAAAATAACTCAGCCCATCATCTCAAGAATAACTCCTTCATTTGGCTTCCCCGCCTTCATATTCACTATATTTTTTCCCATTTGTTGCCAATGAAACGTCTTTAATTAGATCACAAAATTCTAGAGAGTTGAAAAGGAGAGAAGTATAAGAACAATGAAGGACATTCTTTATTCTAACTCTATCCAGAGTTTGAAGCTTGAAGGAGAAAGCGAAACTCTCCAATTGTGCCTCTCATGGCAAAGAAAGTTAAAAGGAGATATATAATCTGAACAATGTGGTGATAGATATAGAACTGTACACACACACACATGTTCAAAAGATCGATAGTAGCAGCTCCTGAGAGATCAAAATGATTTTTTATATATAAAGGTGAGCTAGAGAATTAGGCTGTTCTCGTTAGCTAGTAAAGCTTTATTGGTTTAAACTTCAAAATAAACAAGCTGGGGGAGCATGTGATAGAATGTTCAAAAGCAATCGTTCTTGTCAATGTTCCTGTATTCCAGAGGCATGAAGGCTCACCTGTAAGCAAAAATAGTTGTGGATTTGATCACATTTACAACCTCAAACCATTAGTTAGTTCCTACCTTCTAATTCAAAAAAAAAAAACAAGAAGTAATCATTCTTGAGTAATTGATAGGGGTTCACAAGACGAAAGAAACGAGGGAGCCAATGAAATTATTGATCCACCGAAATGGATTAGTCATGAGATTGTAATCTTTTTTCCCCCTTTTGTGCTTCCTTGTTTTGCTCAATAAGATGATTTAGCATTGGGTCATCGCTTAAAGCAATTTTGGTTTCACTAGCTAGGGGTCATAGGGGCTTGAATGCCTATATATGCCCCCATTGAAATACTGAAGAAAATCCAACTTGAATGTCATTTGTGATTTGTCTGTCACATACTGTCGCTTTCTATTATATATTCTATTCTATATATATAATTATATTTGCAACATTTATTTAATGATTAGAAACAAATGAAGGCAAATAGTCTGAATGTTGTTGATCACTACGTCCCTATATATATATAGACGTTTATTGACAGGTAACAAAAAGGCACGAGACAGCTTCTTCATAAATAGTCATAGGCTCACATAAAAACATTCGAAGCATTTATGATCACAATGCTAGCTGCTTAATTTAAAGCTCTCTTTTGCATGGCTCTTCTTGTCAATGCTGTTTGCACAAAAATATATTTATATTATATTCGATATGCCAGGCAAGGCATACAGTATTCTTATATATATACATATATATATATATATCAGAACCCTATTTGACCAATTAGGATGTGACTCGGGAACATATATTAATAAAATATATATACACATCTGACCTGACTAATGATGAAGAAAGGGTGTCCAGAAAATCGACTTAGCTTTCTTCGCCTAGCTTCGAACAAAGCAAGAGGAACAAGTATTCTTAAATTCCTGTGTGCCTTTGTTCATGTCGTCCTCTGGGTTCTTGCTTCCTGGCACCCCTACATCCAATTAAATTATTATTAATTGTATATCTTATATGTATCTACGTGTTAATTAAGGAATTAACGTCAGCTTTTGTTTTTCATTTTTATACTAATTTTCATTTTCCTTTGAGGTAACAATAACAAGTCTTATCTCAAATAGGGTGAGTTGTATAATTCGTATAGCATTACCGTACTTTATCAATAACTAAATATCAGCATGTACAAGAAGAATTGTTCATCTGACAATTTTAATGATTTTATGATTAAAAAATTAGTTAATGCTTTCAGATTTCTAAAATTGTCATTAATGAAGTTCATTAAATAGAAAATAAAAAGGTAGAAGAGTTTATTAGTTAGTTAGGGTGTATCAAATGGTATTAAGGGGTTCGTTGTCATTTCTGGAACACCTCTAATTAACAGAGGAACAAATAGTGCAATCATGAAGAAAGGTTTTGTACTTAAGAAATAATTAGAAGGAGTTTCTTCCTTTCTTTGTTTTTTTCCCTTTTTTTTTGTAGGTCCATTATCTTTAAGTCCGGTGGGTAACGAGGTTTGAGAATGACATTACCATATGTTTAAAATTTAATCTTATGTTCTGCCAGGTACATTCTTGTTTACGTATGGTGCCCCACACACACACACAACCTCTTGTCCCATCGATTGTTTCATTTATGATGATATTTATTATTCTATAATAATATCCTTGATTGATTCAGCATGAACCCCTGACAATCAAAAGCGTTGTGCATAAACAGGCAAAAAACAAAAAAGGATAATATAATTAATGGTCTTGTGCTTAGTTGCAAATTAAAAAGTGCCGCACAGTTAATTCTTGGGAATAAGTCTGCAAAATTTAATATTCATGACCAGTGTCAAAATTAAGTCATATTTTATTACTAGTGGCATTTTACTTTGGAGAATTTTATGTGTTCAATAAAAAAGAAGTTTTGCATAAACATATGTGTGTGTGTGTGTGTGTGTGTGTATTAAGGATCTAAATGATTTGATCATGTCAGCTGTCTACATATGCAACTATTATCCTTTTAACGAATGCTTTGTCATTGACTAACATTGTTTTTTTTTAAAACTTTCACCCAGTATTATCATATGGGTCAATGTGGAGGAAAACGTTGATTTTATAATTCTCAGAAAACAACTAGGTCAGACAAAATTTAGATTGGGGATAATCCTAATCCTAAATCCTAGCCATAGTCGATAAAAAAAAATCCCTATATATATAATTTCATCTTTGTTAAATTTCAAATGTGTGTATGTATATATATATATATCTCTCTCTCTTGGAATGCATATGATCACTAAGTTTTTCAAATCTCCATACAAAAAGGGATCATTACAAAAGGATACTTGCTCATGTGTGATGTGTGTGGGTGCTGGCTTTCAATTTTTGGAAGATAAGGTTGTCAAAAAATATATTTAGAAGAAGATCGGTAAATTACAGATATTGATTTTCCAGTGCACACAAAAAACAAATTATAGAAAATATGACGATGGAAGTGAATCATCCAACGGTGTTTAGTATAATAGTGGGCTAGTTAAATTATGGATAAACCGATGGGTTGGGATCCCACATTGTTAAAAATCTCCTTGAGAGAGGCATTATGGGTCTTGATTCAAATTAGTCGGTTGTTTAAATCCTAATAATATGATCTAAAAAAAGCTAACATTGGATGTTAGGTGGCCCAAAGGGTTATTAAAAAAAAAAGTGAAATTGAATATGGGAACTAACCAAGGAGGGATGTAGCATCTTGGTGATCCACCTCAAAGATGTTGGCTTTTAATTGTCTCCATATCAAAGGTTTCATGTATCATAATTGAGGAAAATAAATTGATTTTGATACCACTTGTTTATAACAAAATCAAAGAGTATTCTATCCTGAAGACATCCCTTGATCTAAGCCTTAATCTTTTAAAATAAATGTATAAATGTCGGTCGGATACCATATTTTAACTCAAAGATTTGTAATATTGAGTCTATAGGCATTTATGTTGTCCATTATATATATATATAGAGAGAGAAAGTGTGTGTGGGGGCATTTCTTTTGCTTTCCCCTACTCACGAGTCATTTTCTAGCCAAACAAAAGGTGCTAACTGACGAGTCATTTCCTCTTTTTGAGTCAACAAAGGGAATATGGGGCTCCACATAAGTCTAAGAATCTTTAATTTTTTTTGCTAAGCACATATATTTTTCTACTGAATGTAATTCTGTTTGAGATACTATTAGATACTAAATATAAACACATTTTTTAGCTGAAATTTGAAGCTTGGCCCACCATATTGTGAAAAACTAATCCATTCCTGAGTGTTGGTGAATATTCAACTTTAAATTAATGATTAAAGCTAAAAAAGAGAAAAGGAAATAGAAATGGGCCTAGAAGACGCAAACAATTTAAACACTGGGCTTTAGTTTTTCCTGTATTATTATAACATTGCAATTCTGGAAGTTGAATGGGCTGGGCCTTCAGCCCGTAATAACCCATAAGTTCTTGGGCCTGGTAGTGTGCAATGTCTTCCTCTGTCGGTACTTCCATCGGGGACTGCCTCTGCCCAGACTGAGAAGGAGGGTGTACCAGGCAGGCTTACCTACATATTAATAATAAATTAATTCACATTTATTTTCATCTTTATTTTTTTAAGGGTTAAAGCTATATGTGGTCATCCTATTAGACCATGTCCACCTAGTCTTTACTAACATTTTTATTCCTTTCATAAATTTGAATAAGACATTTGAATTACTTAATAGTAAACAAAATTTACACTAAAAGTGGGGTTTATATTCAAAATCGGTTATCTTGAAGATTAAAACTCATTTGAAAGCTAATTCTAGCTGATGATGGTTGTGACATTTTGAAGAGGAAAGCTCAAATAATGTCGTTTTGTTTGTCTCAATTAAACACACGGTTAGATGATGAAGACATCCCAACAACAAAGTTAAGGTCAAATCAAAACAAAGTTGTTGACTTTTATGCTTAATAAAGATATCCATTTGGTGTGGTAAGTACAAGCTTGTCTTTTGGTTAACCATTCCACATCCCAGCCCCAAAAAAAAAAAGGGCAAATAGCTGTTCCAATGCTAATGCGCCAGTTTGCCCCTATAATGATTTGGCTTTATTCTATTAAAATCTGTTCTTATTATAAGCCCATGTTGATTTTTTTAGAAGATTAGAGAAACTAAATAAACTACTTTAAATTCATTATATATATATTATGAAATACTTAAATATATTATTAGATTATATATCCTTTTGTATCATAGGAAAAAATTAGTTTGGAAAACATATCAATATATCATTTTATTTAGTTTCTTTGATCTTCTAAGGAAATCAACCGGATTCACTATAAAAAAAACATTAAATTTCCAACGGAATTAGTCATGAAAAATCGGAAATTCTGTCGGACAAATTTTTGTGATATATTCATTCCGTAACAAATCAAAATTTCGTATGTAATTCCATAATTAATTTTATATATATATATTTTGTAGTAATTGACATTAAGGAGAGAAGGTAGTGGTATACATTTAGTGTTAAATATTGATTCATGGATACGCAAGTGGTAAGAGTATATCAAACGGAACCAATGATAATACTCTATTTGGATAATATGATATAACAAAGTTTGAAAATAAGAAAAATTATGAATAAAGGGTGTAAATGATATCTTAAATGGAAAGACCAATATTCTTCAACGGAAACAAATCCAATTTTTGGTAGGACCGTTGATGATGTGTCCCTATCGTTTCAATTCAATTGCTTCCACACCTGTAATCCCATATCAAAGTGATGACCAGTTTAATTACCACCTAATAACATAAAGTCCCATAAGTGTAATCCATTAACATACATTTTTTTAAAAAATAATAATAAATTTCCCGTTCTGGCCGTTGAACTTGACGTGAGGATCACATGGCAGCGTGAAACCCACATATCGACAAAAATCATAAATAAACACGAACCCCCCAATTATTAAAGAGGTTAAACCTGTTCTCAAGCATAAATCTGACCCGCATTTTATTGATCTTTGAGCAGCACGTGATCGATCATGTGGCTAATTATTATAATTAAATTACAGTAAATGCCGTTTTAGTCAAAATTCGATTCTTCCTAATCCTTCGGCACATGATCCACTCAAAGCCCATCAAATTTTAATGGGCCTTGAATCATCAGCACAATTATTCGGCCCAACAACAAATCCACGACCTAAGAAACAAGGAAAATGACATGATCAACTGGGATTGAATCTAACAGAAAAGATTAGTCCTTCAGAACATGCTGAACTAAAATTCGAATCCTTACCGAAAGATATATCCACAGTTAATATCTGATAATGTCTCGATTAGGATTAGCTCCAATTGGAGTTACATGTGTTTAACATAAAAATTGGAAGAAATGACGGAATTCTAGTAGAATTTGCAGTAGTCTTCAGTTCTTGATAATGAATAAATTTTAATTGTCTTATGCAAATTATTGGATCGAACAATTAATGTTAACTTTTTAATGTCCACATTTATTCTGTCTCTTGTAACCTTTTTCTAATTACAGTGTCCCCCTGTGGTAGAGTAACAACTGACAAGCTTCTCATTTGATAATTGTCAATTAATAATTGATCTGTCCAGATTAACTTGTTAAAGCTTCTAATGAATTAGATTTTTATTTATTTAATTCAGTTCTTCGTAATCAATCCACTTACCCGTGTTTGGATCTCCTTAACCTAACTAATTAACTTCATTATATCCTCCGGTGACGTTTGGAATATATTGTTATTTTAATTGTATTCAATTCGTTATACTGGTGTCTGAGTCTGATCACAAAATACTTCTTCTGTATATAACAAACGTTTTCGACTTTCTTATGCATATAATATATACATTAGTTTAATGAGATCAAAATGGTAAGAACATTGATACCTGTGCGAACTGATAAATCAATGAAAAGAACCCGCAAGTTGAGAAGATAAAGACTAGGCTAATCTAATATTATGATAATAAAACGACAATTTTGTGGTCATTATCATCCACATGGTCTAGTATGTGTGTGTTCCCATGGTTTTCCTTTGATCAACCTTTTTCTTTCTTCCGTTGATGAACCATATGATGTTATTTAATTATAAAACCAGAGAGAATCTATGCTTGGGAGGGGTCTATATAATAAAGTGCAGGCCTTTGGTGAAAGGAACCAAGGAACAAAATGATATATAGTAATGCCGAATTTTAATACTAAATAGGGCTAACCAGTTGGCATATTAAAGTATTATAATAATTAATTGATTGATTAAAGGTGGCTTTTCTTCGAAATGATGGTCCTAGCTAGTAAGAGACTATATATTAAGA
>QFDD01121298.1:0-16247 GCA_006871305.1 Vachellia collinsii | reverse complement strand
TTAGTTTAAAAAAAATAATAAATTTAAATAAACTTTTAAATAATATATTTAACTTTTTTAATCTTTTTAAAGAAAATCAACTGACTTGTACAATAAACCCCAAAGAGGTAGTATTACAATTTACAAGCAACAAGGGAGTGTGGTTTGAAGCAAAGGTCATGTTTTGTAAGAAAGAATGATTTGAATGAAAGAGAGGGATTTAGAAAGATTTGGATGGTTTATTTGAGTTATGCAGAGCGTGAATGAAGGTTCCAGGCTAAGATAATATCATGATAGTCATTCCTAGCAATAACTCCAACCATACAAAAATCACATAAATAAAAGGGAATCGAAACCCAGAAGAACAAATTAATCTTTATAGCTCATTACCATGAAAATATAAAGAATAGTTGGGTGATAAATCAATGAGGAAAGAATCACACAAGTCTGATTCCTGACAAGAGGATGAATGATGACCTATCATATCAAAATTTTCTACATACAACAAAGCAATCCCAGAATTATGAAAGAGAACATGACTAGGAGCTGCTGTAGGTGATGGCCAGGAGGTCATTTTGAGGTTCTCTTTGCTTCCCGGAGGAAGAAATGAATTTACTGCAATGAATCGATACAGAACATACATACATTTAAGCGTACCAAAAGAATTCTGATAATCTTGTGTGATAAGGCTACCAACAGTTAGCTCCTCTTGGAAACACCTGTGCTGCTGTATCACTGACTCACTAAACTATGTGGCAGAAAATTCAAGCGTATGGGCAGAGCGTGAGATCACAATATTAACAGGGATTGAAGAGACAGGCCAAGGACATCATGTCAACGTCGAAATATGCCGGTGAACGCCCACTTTACTCGGTGGCTTTTTGTCGATGCTTCTCATCCACCCTGTGATGAAATAGTTTGGCCATCTGTCGCCTCTCACAGTCCTGGGTAAATGAAACCACTGGATCACTTATAGAACCCACTGTATTTGATTAAAAATTGATCCAAACACACAACTACACACGCGCGCGCGTTCCAAATTTAGAATATAATGCATTTAGAAAAAGCCATATTTATGCATATAATATACTTTTTTTTTTATCAATTACATGCTACAGAGAAAGCTATTATCCAATTCAAATGGAAAAATAAGATTAATTATATTGCAAAACAGATTAGACCCAATCCAGTTCAATTACCCTCAGCCAGCAGTTCAACTGCCTGGTCAATCCAGTTCAATTACCAAAAAGAAAAAGTCTCATGGTTGGAACCGGACTGGTTTGATGTCATTTTTCTGGTTGGACTAACCAGGCTTAGTCCTGAGACTAAGCGGACCCACAGCATCAATTATCTTTCTTCATCATAGCAAGCAATGTTCGCATAATGTGGTCTGTAGGAAACTTTCTTTACCTTGAACATGTTAAGATGAAAAGGTTTATCAGGGTTCATCCTTCTCAGCTTCTGATAAGTGTAAGCGAAACTTAGCTGATCACGAGGAGTAAACCGGTCAACTTCATTGAACCAAAGACAGGAGAACAAATTAGTCATTGGAGTGTGTGCCCTGATGATAAAGGAACCTTCAGGTACATCTGTCATAAAACACAAAACAAGTTAAGTTTGAAGACAGTTAGGGAAGAAGATTAGAATTGTGACTTCTTAAAAGTCACAAAAGAGAAAATCCTCAAGAGAACCTACTGCTGGGTAGAAGCTTGTTTGGATCAGATGCATTAAATCTTTTCAGTCCATCAGCCCGATAAAATGCAAATTGTTGATCTATCAAAGTATGATTGTACTTGTTCAATTTCTTGTTTCTTGCAACCTCTTCCCAGACACAATGTCGATCATAGTGATTGGATATAGCAAATTCGTAACCTTTTCTCCACAAAAAGTACTCCAAAATAAGCATAGGGTCAAGCTGAAGACGCAATTTGCTGTCCAACCAGATTGTATACCTGGAGGTTTGCAAGAAAACCAGAAGCATAAATTATAAACTCTTCTGCTCTGACTAAAAACTTTGGTACCTCTGATACTCTGAAGCTTGAGAATGGAAACACAAGGACAATAAGTCCAACTTAAGAGACAGCCAACAACGTTTTAGAATTAATCCCAGAATCATTTTTTCTACCAAGACAAAAAAAATCCTAGAATCTAGATGCAGGATCTAATATACTGTATACACAAAAATGTGATGAGTAATGAGCATTTTAATATTCCCAGCTTCCTAGCCTAGTAGTGCGCAACATGTACCAAGCTCAATAGCAAGAAAGTAAAGCAGGACCTAATGCTTTATAAAATAATACAATCAGAAATGTGGTGGATGCGTTTCATTGCTGAATGCAAGCCCGAGAGTTCAGATGCTAAGAATGAAAGGCAGAAATACCAAGCAACCAAAAGCAAGTTGAAATAAAATGTGGGCAAGCTTACTAAATGACCAAAAGGAATGAGAGGTGAGCAGATTTCTAAACCTGTATGGGGAAAAATGAAGCTCCATGGTTACAAGTGGATGAATTTATGCAGAAATCTCTGATATGCATTGTAATTCCGTCTAGCAGATATACTAAAAAGCTCATAGCTAATAAGCTATATGATATGTCAATCTTATCATAATGGCCTTTACCATTCTATTGTACAACATGCCACTGTAATGAGGACTCAAGTGTTCTAAAATTCAAGTTTTCAGGGTTAAATATTGCACCAAGAATCACACATTGCAAATCAATATAGACTAAAAACATTGGTCACAATTGTATGTCAACAACTCAAAAGGTTGCTACGAGAAAACAAATATAACTCAAATGGATAGACCTTACCAAGAACCAAAACACTTGATATTTCTTCTAATAAGAAACCATAAAAACAAAAGGCCTATTTAGTTTCATATGCAGAATAATCAATCAAACTTAAAAAAAAAAAAAAATTATCCTCAACCTGATTTCTTTTGTTTAACTCTATCCATGATGCATCCTACAGCAAACCCATAGCAATTATAATTTTATTTATCAGTTATCATACAAATTTGTATCCTCCTCTAAAGCTCTCAGTTTCTTGCTTTAACTTCTGCCACCACCCACACCAGTTCTTATGTCGATGATGCACATTGAAAAAAAAAAACCATGTTAAAACAAAGCATCACCACCTTCAGTTCCAATCCCATCAAATTTTGTATTAGTAAAAATTCGTTCATTTCTTCCCCTAATTCATTTATGAATACAGCAACAACAAGAAGCTTTGTCTCACTAGATGTGGTCGGTAATTTGTTTATGAATGAATTAAAAATTATAGGGAGCAGGAATGCCCAATCATAGGTTTCTGATAATCAAGTCAACATGATTACCAAAAATTTTAAAGCCCATTATTACCTATAGAACAAGTTCATTTCCATCACAGCAGACTGCAATGTACCAAGTCTTGCAATATGTTTCAATGACACCACAATTGGGTAAGTGGTTTAAGTTGAAAAAATGCTACTTCATACATAGCCAAAAGGTAACAGCATAGAAAATGGTTAACCAAGATGTTTAAGGGGACTCATTCTCACCTTGCAGAAGGAAAAAGTCGATGTGGCAACAATTTAGGTATTTTCCCCACTCTCCGCATGTCATCATATGGTAGATTCTTCACTACAATCAATTTCCAGAATCCAATGAAACCCATTCTGTCAGGCTCATGACCATCAGACACAAGTGTTCGCAGTGTAACTTCATCAATAAACATTACAAAGCAGACATTCTTCCTCGACACACGAGTGACCTAAAATCAAAATGACCCAGATTAACTTTACAATAGTTGCATTATGACAATTGCATCAACTGTTACTATTAACCACATATAAATAGCTTCAACCAGTCAATAAGAGTCACACAGTAACTGAAAACTACCCACTTCCACGGGGCAGAAAATTGAATACATTGTAATAGAGCAATTTTGTAAAGTTAATAAGTCATTAAGTTTGGTTGGAACTGGTTGAAATATTTGAAAAAGAATATAATTTACCCACCAATGAAGCCAAACGACTGATATTAAATTTCTATGAGTACATCCATTTTCTTCTGTACATGTTTAGTATTATCCATGTTTTGTACCTCTCCATTGCTGTTAACAATGATAACAAGCCAATCAATTTCCAACAAAACGCTTGTATATTATTGTTGAAGCATCCGTGCTTTTGTTTGGATCTTATAATCAGCTTTATAACATAGACTCAAGCATATTGTTAGTAACTTCAGAAGTTCAACCTCAATCTCAGGCAAAAAAGAAAAGAAAAGGCAAGGAGAAAAGAAAAGAGAAATCATATAGCCTTTGAAGCTCTAGGTAATCCACCAATAAGAAGATCCCCAAAAGCCAACCATGTTGAAACACAAGCAAGCAGGTATGCATTATATTCCCTGTCAGACTTTTTGACCATATTATTATCAAAAGACATGAGCTTAATGCAAATAAGAATAATCGCAGATCAAATACTTTTTTTTTTCAAGAAAAGAGAACATTACATTCCTTTCATAAAAGTGTAGAACTTAACAATTAGAACATGATTTTCCTTAAAGTAAGCAATCCATGTTTCTGGAACCGTCCATAAAGTCATGAGCCCAAAAAATGAAATAAAAGAGAAAGCATGTCCAGTACCGTCTTAGTAGCTGGTGTCCTCAAGCGATCAGAATTTCCAAAAATGCATGAGATAACTGCAACATGGCATCTACTAATGTAACTGGCATCATCTTCTGACAAGTCAAATCCAGTGCTAGGAGAACCTTCTGGACCTTTGACAAAGCCACACTTAATATTTTGATCCTGAGCCAAAAATGAATTTTCCCTCTCTTCTAAGCTTTGATGCCCTGCAAATCTAGGCACCCATAGTTCATCTCCGAAAGGCTTCTCTTCTGTTTCTTTATACTGCAAGTTAAACCTGACAAATTTTCGACTTTCCAAAGGCTCAACAAGTTGTGATGTTGAGTTCAACAACTTCATCTCACAAGATCCTGGAGCATAGTCGCATGACAAGTCAAGTGATAGAAAAAATAAAACCAAGCACCAAAACTTTTACTTGTATATAAATAATGTTTGGCAAAACAAAGAACATCTATCAAACATTTGAAAAAAATCCAACAAGATAAACCTAAATAAAGTTGAACCACTTCAGACGCTTCATCTGCCACATGGCACACCCACATTGATTTGCAACTTGCCAAATTATTAAGAAAAGATACAAAAAACAAGAGATGATACCAGATGAGGATGTAAATCCTGAATTGTGATTGTTCAGAGGACTGTTTTCCAAGAGGTGTTTCCAGATGACAGAAAATTGAGAGGGAGGTTTTTTTTTTTTGTTGGGGGGGGGGGGCTCTAAAATTTGGTTAGGTTTAAAACTGGTCTAATTTTAAGATCCATATTAATTGGGAAGTTATTGTCAACTTTGACCCACGAAAGACGTTAACAACAGCATGTACATAAAATAGATGGAATCATTAGAACCTGATCAGATATAAACCATGTTTAGACCAGATATCTTATGAACTGCTTTTTATGATATTACCAGAGTTTTCCAATTTTGAAATCTAACTATTATATCTAGTAATTTTCAGTATTGAAAACATCCCAAGTTACAAGCTAGCAACATGAAAAATTATCAAGTAATGAAAACATAGCTGGAGCAGATTTCCAGGCCACAAACTCCTTGCAATGTGGATGCTTATCGGTCAAGGCAAAAAGACTATCTTGATGATCCTTACAATAACTTCAATTTTTTACATAGAATCGTGTAAAGTACTGCCAGGTTATGTATTGACCCTTGTAAGAGTTAAAAATCATTAGAAAATCAAATGCCAAGGAACAGCAAATGAAAAAACAAACTTGATGCATATGACAAATCTTCTAACTACTTTCATAATTGGATAAAGTCAAGGTATCCCTTTGCCCAAGCTTGTAGGAAAACCTCATCTTTGCACAGTTCCTGTATCCAGCTTTTCCAATGGATAAGGCAAGACTCTACCTTTAATCCACGAATCAATCAAATGGCAACAGGATACAGAAACCAATTTTGCCCAGCGTACAGATTCAATAAGGTGAAATGTCTAAAATGCAGGGCTTATATCTCCAAAATTTTCCATCGATGAGATATTGATCTAATTGATGATAAACCAAGATATAAATGCAAACAAATTTTCCTGTAAGAAAACAGAAAACTAGGAAATTTATGAAGTCCCCAGTAGCAATAATAAACATTACCTGAAAATTTGCGGCGTTTGCGCTTCTTCTTTGTTTCTGAATGTGATTTTTTCATCAATTGTCCATCTTCATGACTGATTTGTTGAGAATTTCCTTTCACAGAATAGGAGGTTTTTCTGTTTAGGGAAACATCTCCCTCTGCATTGTCAGAAACAACATCATCCTTAATTCCATGATCCGAAGAATCAAGAGATGCTCCACGAATTTCATTGTCAAATTTCAGAATATTAGAGTTCAAATGTTTCACCCCAGTATTTCTACTGTCCCCATAGTCTTCCATGCCAGCATCCTGAGAATCAGAAAAGTCATCATACTCATCATCAATATCAATTAACGAATTCATCTTTTCTAGATCAACATCATAAGACATTTTGTCATGATCCTCTGTTAAGTTTACAGCAGTCTTCAAAGAGGCCTCATATTCTGCTTCGTACTTCTTCAATTCATGACGCCCTGCTTCATTATACAAGCCAACACCTCTTTTAACCAAACCTTTGCGAGAATCACCATTTGAAGACCTTATATTGCCATTCATCTTATCAGAAGCACTGCTTTTATCAATATGTTCATCCTTACTGGTTCGCTCCACAACATCTTCATTGTAATCTCCATCCCGTCGCCTATCGTCCCGATCCCAATACCTTGAATCTCGGCCATGACCGACTGACACATTCCCAAACTCAAGGACTCTACTCCTCTCAATTCGTGGCACATTTATAAGAAAATCAGAATCATTCTTCAAATCATCACTTTCGTCACTATCTTGGTTTAATTCTGCAAACACAGTTAAATCACTGAGAAGCTTCTGATAGTCCTAGAATCAAATTTGCAAGAACTTAGAACAAAAGCATTATCATAGCAGAAACTGTTCCTAAAGATTTGTCTCAAGATTTAAATGGAAGCATCAGGAGAAAAAAAAAATTGCAGCTTAGATGATTAGGTATATGTTTTGGTTAAAAGAATCAAACAAAAAGAACACAAATATTCATATTATATCACCTTTTCCCGCTCTACAGTAATCCTACCATCCTAACAGGGGAAACAATACAAAATGCAACCCACTATTTCAGACCGGGCTCAAAAATCTAAGCAGCCCAGAATCAAAAGCATTGTAATTGAAACAAACATTCTCATTCAAAGCTTAATTTTTACCATCGTCTAGAGAAAGGTAATAATACGCAACGACGGTGACGCCAAGTACGAGGAATAGGAACACCAAAATAAGCCCCGCCGTGAGCTTGCGTGTCCAGTCGGATCGCACAGATCGCCGGAGCCGTGGCTGCTTATGCGTCGGGGCATAAACTCCAACGGTCACGTGATCCAGCGCACCGTTTGCATCGTGCAGATCCTGGCTTCCCCGAACCCCAATCCTCTCCATCCCCGATTGCCTTTGCTGAGCCATACTCTCATTGTAAGACCCCACCCTCTATTTTCTCCGTGAACTCCACAAGTGCAGTAACTAGAAGCCCATTTTGCAGGAAGTTAGCGTATTATTGTGATGTGACGGTGAAGATTGGGTGAGAGAATAGTGTGATGTGAAGCAAGCAAGGAGTGGAAGAAAGAAGAAAGATTTTTAATTGTGTGAATGTGAAAGTGGCATAGAAAAGTGAATGTGCTCGGAAGTTTTCAATTAAACTAGGCTGTGCATAAGCATTTATTCTATGCTATATATTAAATTAATTGAAAAGAGAGGTAGGAGTCTAGCACCGGGCAGAGAGATCTGGCCGGCGATGGATCGCCGGGAAGCCACCGTGACGACGGTCATGCTCTCGTGAAATCAAATCACGCGGATTCTTGGTTTCGAATTTTCAATTAATTTTGCCGTAAGATTGAGGAGAAATACTTACATACTCCCGGAGTGCCACATCATCCATACTCTGTTCAATGAGAATGTTCCAAGTGTCCTCTATTATGGATCTCATATCCCATAAATTTCTCTTAATTATTCCTCTTTTTCCATAATAGGAATCTATTGTAATGGGTTATGGAAAAATGAAAATAACCAGGAGAAATTTATGGGATATGTGATCACAATAGATGATACTTGGAACATTTTCATTGAGCAGAGCATGGATGACGTGGCACTCCAGGAGTATGTAAGTATTTCTCAAGATTGAGACATGAAGTAGCTGTAATTATTGGTGCGTTTGCGTTGAATTGAACGATTGATATTCTTTTCCTTTACTTTTCCTTTCTCTCCTTTTTCATTTTCCACGACACCCCCTTTCTAACGGATTGATACTACGTTTTCAATATAAAAGACAAACTTTATTTCCAGTTACTTAAATATATTTTTACAATGTTATGATAAATATATCCCTTATTAAAGATTTTCTTCTTGGGAGAATCATTGCATACATGAGGGGTTAGAGGTCTAAAATAAGGTCTATTTATATTAATTGTAAAAACTTCTTTTTAATGTAATTTACGATTTATAAAATAATTATATAAAAAAAATAATTACATAGATGTACATTTATAAAGTTATGTCAAACATGTCATAGAGTTTTGGTCAAATTATTTTAAATGAAAAAAAAAGAATGTTGTTTGCATAATTTGTTTACAAAAACAAAAGTACGTTTGTATAATGAGTATGAATTAATGTTTAAAGGGAAAAATTGCATATATGCAATGCAATGTTGTTATTTCAGCGCCAGAGCCTCTTATTTAAAAAAAAAAAAAAGGAAATTAGGTGAGTTGAGCCACAACATTTATTTATAATTAAGGGGTTTTATGCTCAATTGATAGAATTGTAATTTTGTAATTGGATCATTGTGACTGCAGGTTGAAAAATATTTAAAGATCTTATGTGAATAAAATTCTCATGTGAAAAACAAGATTTGAATTCAGGATGTTGTAGATTGTGAATTAACTTCCTATTAATTGGATTAAATGTCATGGTCAACATCCTTTTTCATATTGAGTGAGTGCTCCTTATCATATCGCATATAATCACGGACAAACATTTTTACATGCAATATAATGTTAATATATAAAAATCAAATACTTCTTCCAATTTCAAGCACATCGTGTATTTTTTCCTCCTATCTACTGTTATTCTTCTATTAAATACAATTATATTGAAGATACCATGAAATATTAAATTTGACAACTTCTTCACCCTTTTTTCAAAAACAAAATGCTCTTTGTATTGTTTTGTAAAACATCTAATATTTTTATATATCCATATTTAATAAATGTAATGATGTAGTATAAATTAATATGATGTTATAGTTTATGATGAATAATAAGAGTAATGTTATTGTATAATAAATTCAATAATTTTGATTTTTTTTTTAATTGTATTACTACCATTGGTCCAGAGAGAGTTCACTTTTTTTAAAGATTAAAAAAGATAAATAAATTACTTGATTATATCATATATTTTAAAATATTTATATATATTTGTTAAATTATATATTAGGTAAATTAATTTGTAGAAAAATGATAAATATATCAATTAATTAATTCTTTAATTTTAAAAAATAGTCAACTGACTCTAATATTAAAAACCAAAGATAGAATACTAGTATGCATGAATTAGTTAGAAGTGCCTTTTTTTTGTTACAAGTATACATATCATTAAAAAGAATTAACACTTGTCACGATTTGTAATTACTGTTAAGCAAATCAAAAGGAATTTCACTGATAACAAATCAATTGTTTACAAAAAAAACAAATATACCCCCTTTTATAGGGAGATTGTTTGACTCTAAATTCTTAGGAATTTGTTTAGAAAGACATATATTAACTTTTTTTTCTAGAGAGAGATCTATGCTATCCTCTCTATTTATACAGGTGAAGGCTCCATATCCTCTCATATTAATCTTAATGGTAAGACCATATTTATAGAGCTTACTGAACTAATGATCTTAACCAATTTAACTAAGTAATATCACATATTATATCTCAAACAATTACCTTTTATTACTATGCATAAGATGATAATGTGTCTATTTAGATTAGTTGTGGAAACAACTTTTTCAATGTGATTTACGACCTACGAGGTAAGTATATGAAAAGAGTTGTATATCAACTTACGTAAACGTGTTTTTACAACACTATCTAGGCGAATAATGTGTTTTGAAAGCCACTTTGCATGGAATAATGATAATAGGCCAAAGTATACGTTTAATCATTTAAATTTACATCAGGTTTCAATTTAATTTATTAAGTTTTAAAAATGCACTTTTAGTCATTCATTGTTAACACTATTAGTTTTACTTAATAAAAGATGGTGACTCAGCAAATTTAAATGGTGATTCTTCTATTAAATGCTGATAAAATATAGTTAAATTTTAAAATATAAAATATGTATATTAAATAATCAATGTTTAAGTATATTTTAACAATATATAATTGCACAATGGTGATTGAATTAGCATTTTCCGTTAAGTAAAAGTAACGATGTTAACATGAAAAGATTAAATGTCAAAGAACAAAAGGTTTGCCTAGATCGGCAAGTAACTGGCGAATCGACTATTGGTCCGAAGTTGTTTACCATCCAACCCGATCAAACTGGTAGGTTGCGCGAATGAACCAATTCTATTTATTTATTTATTTTTATAAAAAGCCTGAATGCTAGAAATATGACAAAATGTAACTAGAGTGGGAATGTATGATTCATTGATTTTAAAAAAAAATTGTGATAACAAAATATACCTTTAATTCTCTATTTTCTATTTAAATAAATTTATTCATGAAAAAATAAGATAAAATTAATTCATTTTATCTCAATTATTTTTATCATTTATATTTAATTAAACTCTAAATTTAAAATATGGGTAAAATAGAATATTATTTTAGGCTATACCAATTAATTTTTATAAAATAAAATATAATATACTAAATTCTATTATTTTAATATAATCGGACTGACTCTGGGTTAATCCTGATTTGACCTATCAATACTTGAACCACTGCCTCACTCAGTTTAATGTCCGGTCTATTTTTTTTAAACATTGCTAAAACTACATTTTTTAAATTTAAGGGATCAAAATAAAACTTGATATAAATTTAAAAGACTAAATATATACTTTCATCAAGTAAGTTGTTGGCAAAGATTTAAAAAAAAATTAATAATTAATTATTATAGTTGGCAAAAAATAACGAGTACAAAGTATAATCAAACAACCAAGTTCATGTATTGAATTCCCCCAATATAGAAAACGTTTTCCCGACAAGTGCAATTTTCTACACCACCAAAATGTCGAATCACCCAACAACACAAAACCGAAAAAAAAAAAAAAAATCCATCTTCTGCTCTGTCAAACGAAATTGCAGCAGGAAGGGAAGTCTCAGGTTCTTTTTTGTGCTTTGACCGGTAACTTCAGTTGGAGGAGTCGCAATTCTGGTAGGTTGCTTAATCTATTCCTTCTCTCTAATTTATGATGCTTATAATTTATAATTCCGATGCCTTTACTCAAACATTAGTTTGGTGATTTATGTTTGAATTAATTTCGCCTTGTCAGGGATAATTTGTTTCTTCGGTATAGGATTTTGTAATTTTTATGGTCAATATGTTTCCTTCTATCAGTATGGAGTAGAAGTTGTTTTCGGGTCCTTGCCATTGCCCATTAGATCGTTTTACTTCATTCTCTTCACCTACAAGTTAATTTACGACAATCTGATCAATTTATGCTTTAATTAACTTCATTTACATGTTTATGTTTGTTCTCACAGTCCAGAGATGCTGGGGAGAACGTTGAACTTGCCGTCACAATCTTGTTGTTGCGTTGTAAGTGCCCTTGACATCTCACTCCCAGTAACTGCTGTGATTTTCTATAATACAAACACAGAAATTTGGAATAATCAATACTAACTGATAGAGCTACCTGCTTGCTTCTAGGAGGAAAGAGTGGAAAGTTATAAGAGTTGATGTTGCGTTCTCCTGTACCACCGTCATTTATATATTTCTGTATACTTTTTTTTTTCAAATGTTTGGGCAAAGCAATGTAATATGGTTCTAAGTCTTTGGCGATAAAGAAGCCAAGATGTGAACAGCAGTAGCATTTAATGTAAGGAGTGCAATAAATATTTCCACAGTTCTACAGGTTTGTCTTGGGTTGCCGGCAACAGTAAATTATAATGGTGCCTTTTTATTGGAGGAAAGGTGTTGGAGGGCGGTGGAAATGGAATCTTTAGTTACTCTGATTTTGCTGGGTAAGTGAAGGGAAACCAGTGGTTAGCCAAAGTTTGTTGTCATAAGTAAAAAGAGTAAATTGCCCCATCTCTATAATGAGTAGGATTATGTCAACCGTTTTATTGATGGTGAAGCTGGCTAAACAATCAATGCTAGTTCGGCACTCAGATCATAAATGTTACAAATGATGTGTTTTGATGTGTGTGCCATGTAGGTTTCTTAGGTCCTTAGCGTTCTCCTTGTTTGGATTCTCTTGGCTTCAACCTTTCCTGAGGAAGCTCCATATGTAGAATTTTTGCACTGTAGTTGAACATGCTTTTACAGCATGCTTTATAATCATGAAGTCCTTGGTCCATTGGTTTTGTGTGCCAATGTTTAGGTTGAAATTACCATCTGTCTGGTTATATTCTCATCTAAAATATTAACTTGCTGAAGGCAGCTCCTAATACTCACTTTGGAGGTTGAACTAGTGGGACTTTTGAGGAGGGAAGCTTGAATTATTTGCGCGTAGCGCTTTGATACATTTAAGGGAGAATTTAGCCTTTTCTTTCCCTTTATGTGTGTGTGTTTGAATGGACCCATTACTGTATATTACAAAACATGAATAACCTCAACGTTCATGAGAGGTGATTGCATAACTTATGGTAGGTGACTTGGTTGCAGCCTACTCAAATTACTCAACATTCCTGTAGTTGGATTCAGTATAATGGAAACTGGCAATAGATTCAATTCAGTAGACCTTAAAAAAAAACAGGTATTTTATATTTTCATTCTATTTTTGAAGTAAAATGGTTAAGATTTGAGAACTACTGGAAACACCTAAGGCTAAAAACTGCTGCTAGAAAATAATATTTCCTTCAAAGTTAATACATCTGGATTAAAACTGTTCTCATCTGAGTGTAAGATTTGTAAAACTAATTTAGATTATAGTGCTTTGATTTTGTTGGATTCATCACTCTTACTTCCAGAAGTTGAGTTTAGCCATAGTCTAATTTTAATTTGTATCTCAGTCTTAGGTTAAGAAAAGTAAATTTTTTGCACTAAAATAAAACCATGGCACAATAAAATGCCATCCGAACAAAGTACAACTTATTGCAACTTTAGAATCCATATGGCTTATCTTTTCTAGCATTGGGCTTCTTTACGGCGTAGGTTGCCTTGGGGAGTTAAGTGAAAGTGATTAACTGGTTATGAGAAAGTCAGAGCAAACGGAGTCGGCAAATCCTTACATTGCTATGAGGCTCCTTGTACTTCGTAAAATTGAAATTGCTGGTTTTGTTATTGATGGTAATCCTGTACTTTTAGGAATGCTTTTCTAACTTCTATGGTGCATCTCTAAGAGTTCAAAAGTTGTGATGTGTGTTTGTTGCCGGACTATCAAGATGAAAATGTGATATATAGTCTAACAATTCTACATAACCACACAGGTTGATCTTACCGCTTCTCCACCAGGTATCATACCATCAATCACAGTTTTTTCGAGCAGGCTTTTACCGAGTGTGACCAAAGCAGCATGGGCACCAAATGTAACTATGAAGAAATGGATAATACACTCCGTACAGATAGATGATATGATCACAGGCAAAGAAGATCAGAGTATGTGGGAAGCCTGTAGACAAGCTCTTTCGACGTTTGATTTTAGTGTTGAAGAAAAGGACAAGATACTTGGAAAAGCATTCGGCCTCGTTAATTCACCATATTGGGGAGAGGAACGCGAGAAAGAAATCCCCAAATTCGAAACAGTTAATGGAGTATTAGAGTATCTGCGGAGTTTAAGTCTTTCTGATGATGATTTGACCAAGCTGCTCAAGAAATTCCCTGAGGTTCTTGGATGCAGTTTAGACGATGAGCTGAAAACCAATGTGAAGATCTTGGAAAAGGAATGGGGGATCAAAGGAAAGTCTCTTCGAAACCTGCTACTTCGAAATCCGAAAGTTTTGGGTTACAATGTAGATTGCAAGGGAGATTGTATGGCACAATGCACTCGGTGCTGGGCTCGTTTCTAGCTAGCCAACTCGTCTTTTTGACAGGGCAACACTTGGGTGAAGTTTCTAATCGTTTGTTATCAGGTTCTCTAATAGAAATGTTACATGTATCTAGATATTCCTCTACAACTTAGCATCCCTCCATTGATTCTTCCAATAAAGTTCTCTGTCATTCTATTAGAAGATGTGATAGCAGACACTTAAAACTTGCATCTAAGTTTTCTCTTTCTGCTATTCAATATGGGTAAGTTATTAAACATGACCTTTTGGCTAACTATTTATACAAAAATTTAATTGTTTATAAAGCATAATGGCACCATATAATTTATATAGTTAACTTCACCTAATGAGATAAGGTTTGTTATTGTTGTGTATTCAACATGGGGAAGCATATCATTTGAATTTATTGTGGAGTTGACTTTTATGTATATCTCATTTACAAGTTCGCAACAATCATGTTCTTGTGTTGGTTGAATTATTGGAGAATATACAGAACATATATAGAAGATGGAACAATTCAATGGCAATGCATTGATTTTATGCCTCCTATGCATTTAAGATTGCACTTGAACTTTCAAGTCTTGTGAATTGGAAAAATAACGTCAGGATAGCTTCTTTTCAATTGGATATAATACTGGATAAAAAAAAATAAAGGAAAAATTTTTCAGGGCAACGATTAATGTCTCTGGAGAGGGATTTGGATTAATCTATGACTTATAGATAGTGCAACTTTCTATAGGTTTTATTTTATGTATTGAATATATTAATGAGACATTTTGGATAAGTGTTCTACCATTCTCTGATTCTCACCATGTATCTAAAGCAACAATATATTGACTTGAATGCTAAAATCAAACCAAAATCCTACATCTACGGTCAAATTTATATGAATTAGATGTTGGCAAAAAATTTAAAAAAAATTAATCTTTTAATCCTCCAACTTTTAATTCATTTGAAACTCAATCCCTCAACTATGATTATGTGTGATTCAGTTTCTGAATTTTTGCTCCAGTTATAATTCAGTTTCCTATTTTTTTTTCAATTTTTATATTATCATCATTGACATCCTATGTGGCAAAAATATTTAATAATTCTGTTAATAAATAATTCCCAACTCAGCTCCACGCGGGACGCGTACCCTTCTTCACCTCAACATCATCCTTCACACTAAATCAGCTTACCGCCATCGCCTCCCCTCCAGTCTAATTGTTTGAAGGATGATGTTGAGGTGAAGATGGGGACGCTTCCCACATGGAGCTGAGTTGGGAATGATTTACTAACAGTATTATTAATTATTTTTGCCACATAGGATGTCAAGTATGATGATATAAAAACTGAAAAGACAAGGAATGAGTCATAAGATGATCAAAAGTTTAAGGACTGAGTCACACTGAGTCATAATTGAAGAACTGAGTTATAAATGAATTAAAAGTTGAAGAATTAAAAGATTATTTTTCCCAAAAATTTATATGAATTACATAAAAGATAAAAGGGAAACAAAATTATATGATTTAACAAATAGAAAGATAATATTCTTTATTTGATTCAAAGGATCAAATAAATTTTTCTTTTTAAAAAATTAAAAGAATAAGTGTGTGTGAACTTCAAATTTAAATGTCAACTTGATGCTTCAATGAGAAATGCACTACTACAGAAAATGAGAAAAGATTTAGAAAGTTAGGAATCTGGAAACCATGGCCTTTATATAGCCAATCCATGAAAAGTCATGACTAGAGAGTTTTCAAAACTCTCTACGTTGGAACAGAGAAGATTGTGGGAAACAAAATAAGGTATATCCTCAAATAAAAACTTTATTCGCTTATAAATCTTCTTGTTACCGAGTCATTTCTTAAACAAATAAAATTAATAAATAAATAAATTTCTTTTATCAATAAGAAAACAGCAGGAAACAATGGCCC
>QFDD01121297.1:0-13549 GCA_006871305.1 Vachellia collinsii | reverse complement strand
AAATTGCATTTGTCAATTGTTGGGTTTAATAGAAAAAGGTAGCCCTTTGCACAAATCCATGTTAAGTGTTTGATGTTTGTTGGTAACTCAAACCAAGGTATTAAAAACCGGACCGGCTTCTGAACCGGTCAAGGCAGTGAGTCAAGGGTTAGTGGGTTAGATCGGGGTCAACCCGTGGGTCAGACCGATAATAACAAAATAATATAATTTAATAAAAAAATACTCATATTTGATTATGAACAAGTTAATATCATAATATTTAAATAAAAAGGAAACTAAATACATAATGTTTTGATGCATACATGTCTCACATAACTGTTTAATTGTAACAATAATAAAATACAATATTAAGAATATATGTTTATTCTTATAATCCTTCAAAAGTTGCAAAATAACAAAATAGTGAAGCATTAAAATAAAATCAATAATAGTTAGTGATAGTTTGATTAGTAATCTAAAAAATAAAAGTAAAAAATTATCAATATGATAACAAACTAAAGCAATAAATTCAATTAAAGGTAGTACAAGTTCACTAAAAATAAAAAGAAAAAAAATCAGATTTTTTTTTTAAAAATAAGTCAGACCCGTTTTAGGATCGGTTTGCCCCGAGTTACCCGGTTTATGACCGGTTCACCCTGAGTCACGCCGGTTCATCTCAGGTCTCTGGTTTAGGGGTAGGACCGAACCGGTTAGGTGACCGGATCGCCGGTTCCCGGGTCAACCCGGCCGGTCCGGTCCGGTTTTTTATTCATTGACTCAAACAAACCTAATAATAAAGTAACTATTCAAAATTTTTGTTTGAATGCAGAATATAATATTTGGCCTTATAGTTTAACTACACTTCAATTTTAGTTCCTATAGTTACAAACTAAAGATTTTAATCCTCCAAGTTTCTTTGCGTCTAAAATGTTAGGCCCCATATTTTAATTAAAAAGCCTGTATGGTTCTGTCTTTTAAATGATCAAAACCTTGAAACAACAGAACCGAAATTGAAATAATGGCAAACTATATCACCAAACATTGTGTTATCTCTTTCAATTTAAGTCACAGAATTTCTGTATTGTGGCTTTGGATGTGGAAATTATTCAAGAACAAAAGTTTGCGCATCACCCAAAAGATACAAAAATCATGCTGACTAATAAACCGTGCATACAAGACAATAAATGAGTCACTATATTATTAATACGATACATATTGCAAATTTAATGTCTCAAGAAAAGCATTATGTATAATAAATCTGTTGTTCATTCATCTCTGCCTGAAACATAGGATTTGAGGTCAGGATTCTTTGTGCAAAATTTCGAATATCTTCTCTGGTGGATTGTGCTGATATTCGAACCAGTTCTTTCACTCCACCTTTGGAAATGAACTCCTTGGCATTGTCCTCTGTTTCAATTCAAAACAAATGTTTCTAACAACAATGGCTTCCAAAAGAATATTGGAATTCTGGAGTAACATGAAATGAAATGCAAACTACAAAACAATTAATTCTTGTAGAAACATACTCCAAACAAGCTGATATGTTAAACTCTAAATCCAATGCAATATGCTACTTTGGTCTCTACCTCAATTTTAAGGCCCTTTCCAAAGGAAATAAGTGGTCCTTATTATAAGTCATCAAGTGGGGTATTAATTACTTTCTCCAGTTTAATGAAGAAATTGAACTAAAAAGTAAAGATCCACTGTAATGAAGAAATTAAATCACAAAATAAATCTTATATTAAAGACTGGAGGGAGATAGTAATAAGTTACTCATGGGGAAACAATCACCACCATGACATGATTTTCCAATAAAAGTCAATAAAAGAGGGCAAAAATAAATAAATCCTCAACCATTGCTACATGAAAATTTTGAAGGCCCAAGTTCATTATGTCCCCAGTACTTAGTACTTGTTCAATTATTTTAGTTTCTTAAAATTCCATGCTAAGTTCAGTTCTGTACAGAAAGCAGCTCACCATTTTGTGCCAAATGACATAAAGCAAGTTCAATGTGTCGCCGGGTAGAAGCCGAAGAGGTGTTAGAGTTTGCAATCAACCATGAAAGGGCGTCATGTTCCATTAATAGTGAGCAGCCTTTTGCTTGTCCTGCACAAAGTAGTTAGTTATCTTTGATGTTACTACAGAAACAAAAAGGAATAGTTTTGTCAATAAACTAAGGTCAGTCATAAACCTTGAATTCTTCCTCTAAATTCACATTTTGCAAAGTTAGCCAATCCCCTAGCAACCTGTGCAATAACCTCAATATTCCCGCACCTAACCATTTCCACGAGTGCTTTGATACCTCCATCTTCATTCAGCAGCATATGTAAACTCTCTGTCATTCACAGATTCTACATCAAAACTAAAGCACATACCCATTTGACGCACAATGTTTGAGAGAGAGATTTAGTAGTTATCTACTTTGAGAGCATAAGATGAATTTACAATGGCATCTAGGGAAAAAATTCATAAATTAAATTACTCCATCCGGTCATAAATCTAGGAACTAAATAACTAATTTACAGAGGTTAAGAAAATTAGGTTAGTTAGTTATTTGTAAAAAAATATGTTTTCGATTCCCTAAAATATCTCTTTTAATCATTCATATTAGAAACTACTCCCTCAATGCAAAACTTCCTTAGTATGTGCAATCAATAGGACAAGTTTAGAAAAAGAAAAAATTATAAATGTAGAGGACAAAGTAGACTAGTGTCTTACATTTAGGATAAAACAAACCCTTCTACCACCCCTTAAATTTAGGACCAGAAGAAGCATTTAAAATTTCCGTCAGGTAAAAATTTCACATGGGGAATAACAAAGACAACTTTTGCATACCATTTCCACATAAATTAGCGAGTGCCCCAGCAACCATCCTCAGTGTCTGTGGATCGATCACTCTTGAAGCTATCTTCGCTAAAAGCCTAGCACCTCCTTTGCTCACTATTAAACCTTGGCTGAGCTCTAAATTCAAGTAGATGTATGTTAATAAGACAACATCACTAAATCATCGTGATCAATTACAGATGTCTTTGGTTAAATCAATGTTGTTCTTTTGATGAACCTTTTCTAATCTTGTGAGAATAACAATTTTCTCCAAAAATGTAATTTTTCATTGGCTCCATTTTTCGTACAAAAATGAAGATTATTTGTAAACGTTTCTCCAGAAAATTTTCCACAGAAAAAATTTTCTTTTTCTAGTTTCATAAGAAAATTCCTAATGGAATTTTTTTTTGTCGGGTGAAGGCCCATTTTGAGTGGAAAATAGTATAGTTGGTTTCCTCATTTCCAGAAAAATTCTTCATTGAAATTGGAAAGGGGATAAAAGTCCATTCGGAAAATTTTCTTGTCTTACAAAACAAAATTAATTAAAAAAGAAAAAGAAATCTTAAGTTTTCTGAAGCAACACATTCAGAAAATGACATTTCACTAGCCGGATAGAAAAGTACTAAGTAGAGGACAAGATATGCTGGAGGGAGAAGAAAGAGAGATAAAATACACACTGTCCTTCGTTCTTAATTTTATCAAGATAAAAAAATCAGAAATCAGCTTGGTGGTCTTGTCATTAAAGAATAACCACAGTACAAGCTTGATAGAGATGCTGTTTCACAAAATGTACTTTTTTGAAAAATTTTGTCAATATATGAAACTATGAAAGAGTATAACCAAAAAAACTGAAAAAGCAAGAAAATGATGATATATTTAACAATCAAACAAGAGTAACTGACCACATACAAGACAGCAAAAAAGCTTCAATATTACCATTCATAGCCAAATTGGCAATAGCCCCAGAAGCCACTCTAAGAATTGTTGAATTTTGCGATGATTGCATTAATGTAAGCAATGCATCCAGTCCTCCTTCTTCAACAATTTTTTCCTGATTAATATCTAAAAAAGGGTAGCATTCTATCATTGTAGGTATGGATGATCACAATCAGCAAATTAAAGGCTCATCTAAAATTGGAAAACAGCAAGATAGTTGTCAAGCTCTTTAACTTAATTTGAAATTACACTAGAATGATGAATGAGAAATCAAACAATATGCATTTAATCAGCATTATGAAGTACTTTCAATGGCTTGCTTGTCCTTTATTGTGTCATTAAGCTTAAAATGACCCTCATTCTAATTAATTTGAGCATTAACAAACTACCCCTTCTCTAAACCTTAGCATCCCTTATCCATCCCCCTTGCTTCTCGGATCATAATGTTCCCTAGGAAGTAAGCTTTGCATCAATAATGTAACCCGTAATAGAGCAACAAAGAGACTTTCTATCATTGACCCTCTCTAGTCGAGGAAACTGTAGAGATTTCATTTATTAAATGCCATTTAAACCTTGAAATTTCCAGGGACTAAGAATTTATTGGACTGTGCTGTTTTTTCTTCCTGAACCACTCCCCTTCAAGTCAGTACAGAATCTCCCTTCAGACAGAAATTATTATTCATTTACACTATATTAAGATTTTAAAATTTTAATGCAACTTCATTATATCAAATTCTAGTGGTTTCCCAATACAACATCTAGATATTCTTTTGCTCAATAATCCAAGGTAACATAAAATTTTCAGCATGCATGGAAATAACAGCTCAAAAACTTATAAAGAAAACTAACATTAACGAGTCGAAAAGGCACGAGTCATGTACCTTCAGCAGCAAGATTGGCTATCACCTTTAGAGCTTGGATTTGGGTATCTGAGTCCTCAGACTTCAATAGCTCTAATATTCTTTGAAGCCCCACTGAATTTTTCTCACCAAAGAGCATGCAAATCAATAGGCTAATAGTACACACATAGGTTATTTGTCAAAAATCAAATCTAAAATTTCTTGCCTTCTTTGCATATCTTTGCAATGGCAGCCTTCTGACTAGAGACTGTCTCCTTGGATGGTTTAATCTTGTTTGACATCATAGGGGATCCATACTCCAAAGATTCATTAAATGTATTTTCCTTCAAACCAGATTTCTAATTCAAAGAAACAAGAAGGTATTAAAACAAGATTTTCAAGATCAAGAATAAAATAAATGCATAGATGATAAATAAATAAGAGAAAATTACCTTGATATCATTCTCATTTTCGGACACATTCTTCTTAAGTTTAAACAGTTCATCTTCAATATCTTTTCTCTGCTTCTCTTCTGTCAGGAGTCTTTTCCGCATAACATGAAGTTCTTCACTCAATGTAACCTTCAGGAATTAATTACTAATAATCTTTAATTTTCATTGAAGGATAAATAGTCGTAAAGCTCATAAAAATGGATTGCATTAGTCACTGGCCTTAATCTAAATCAATTCAATACATTTAAGGAAAGGAGAGTTCAAGAAGACCTATCCATTTTCACTTACCTCCCTTTCTAATAGATCTTGACATTTTGATTTTAATAAGAGGAGTTCATTTGCAGTAATTTCATGTAAATGGGACATTCCCTGTAATCTCGCCTGAAGTTCATTGATCTCTTCTTGCTTCTGGTTCTTGAAACAAATAAAAGTACTAACAAATCACTTAAAAGTTAAAACTTGCAAATTTAAGATTAATAAAATATTGACCAAGTTCACCTGTGCTAAATCTTGTTGATCACTCAGGAGTCCCTTTGCCGAGTCTAATTGTTCTTGGGCACATTCAAATCGGCAACGCTCATCTTCTATCTGTTTAACTAGCTCCATTACTTGCTTCTCATGCATTTTAGTGGTTTCAGCAAGGGCCTTTTGATATGCATCATTTTCTATTTCTTTTTGCTTCTCACAAAGGAATAAAAATAAATTTAAAGAAATATATAAAGTATTAGAATTTGTTCTCATCATGTTCTAAAATATGGGAGATTTGCAAATAAAATTTGTGCAAGTAAATGACTTGTAGAAAATCACAATATTGGAATTAATTCCAGAAATCATATAAAACATGTAGGAACCTAATTAAATACTGGCTCATTATACATACTTCAACCCAAAAAATTTACCAGCTACAACGTAAAATTTTTTTGCTACCATTTATATATATATATAATGCATAGCAACATGACAGCCATTTCTGAAATTAGATTATTGGTTACAAACCTTAATTGACTTTTGATGATCATTCAGAAGCTTTTGTATCATATCTAGTTCTTTTGCAGCGTGTTCAGCACAAGAATGCTTGTCTTCAATCTGCTTAACCAACTCTGCAATTTTCCTCTCATACATCTGAGTGGTTTCCGCCAGTACTTTTTGAATCGCAGCATTTTCAAGGAGTTGTTGCTACTTATGGTCAAATAAACATCATCAATGCCCATTGACAAGTAAGTAAGAATTCCACTCCAAAAACATATATTGGCTGATGAGAAAAGAAGAGAGAGAGAATTGTAGATTGTGTTTGATCTTACAAAGACAATTTGATGTAGACATCTCTTCATTAGCCATTTAACTTGCCTTATCGATTAGGATTTCAAATTTGCAAGAAAGTCTCAACAGAAATTTGAATAAAGGTTTTAAAGTTTTGCAATCCCTTAGATTTCTCTTTATCGAACTGTGTCAGTATTGACTAAAGTGATTTGAAGAAAAGAGATGCCAAAAGTCACCACTTCTTTGAGTGCTTCAAAGGTGTGAAAGGAGTATCCCATAAGGTTTTTTTGCTTTGGGGCTAAGACAAGAGTTAGCAATGGTGGTAACAATCCAGTTAATAAACGTCACATATGCAATGTACAGAACTAGTAAAATGCTATTATCATTGGGAACTGAAATGGTGCAGATCAAGAGTGAATTAGGAAAGGAACAAAAGCTTGATCTTACGGATGATATACCTCATTTTTCTTTTCCAAATTTGTGGCCACTTCATGCAATGAACCATTTTGATCTTTCTGAGTTTTAAGTTCGCCTAAGATGTCCTTTAACTCCCCTTTCAAATGCATGTTCTCCTGTTGTAGAAACTGCCAACATTTGAAAGTTACAAAAGGGCACAAATTAATAAGAAAACTGGAAATTTAAAACACAGGAAACTGGAAAAACCGTGGCTTTGAAAGCCTGATAAGGGCTCAATGTGCAAAGGCCTTTTAAACTACAAGAGGAAGAAATAACTACCTCAGACCTTGTAAGCATACTTTTCTTCGTCTCAATTAAAGCATCTTGGGACTCTTTGAGCTGCTTGTCCAACATATATTTCTCATTTTCCCTCAACTGCTGTTGTCTTTCAACTTCTGCAGTAAGAAGGTCCACTTGATTTTCAAACTTACGGCATAAAGCTTCATAGTCAACTTCTTCTCTGAGCTTTACCTTGTTCACAATCTTCATTGCCTGCAATTAAGCAAGTAAAACTTGTCAAAGGAAATTTATGTACCTTGAGAACCGTTAACTCTTCATCGTAGCTTATATAATGCAGTATCAACATTTCCCGTGTGGATTGTGGAAAGCATAAAAATGCATTCACTGTTAAAATCAAATAAAAACCATAACATGAAAAAGTAATAAAGATATGCAAGAGAAAGGGATGGGTCTCTTCAATTGTGAGGATAGGGCAAGTGCAGAGGCAGCAAGATTAAAATGAAAAATAAACTCACTCGTTGTCCAAACATTACTGTGCTAGAAGTCTCCGCAATGTACTTTGCAGAAGGCCCAATTGTTATAATAAGAGAAGTCCTTGAAGACCCTATTTCCAAGAGTAAAACTTGTTAAAGAAATGGTCTATGAACAATAATCTGATGGAGGGAAGCTCAATTACTTTAAGAACAATAGAAGTTATGCAGATGGCCTTGAAATGAACCATAAATTCAAGTTGTAAGCTCCCACGTGATACCTGTGGGCCTTTCAGCTAATATATTTATACATTTTTCAAGCAGAGGGAGCCAAAGAATATTACAAGCAAAAAAGTTTTGAGAGCAATATGCAATAGCTTTTGCTTCAGCGAAAAAACAGGAGAATTCCCAATTTATAATGTTCACTCATATAATAATATATAAATACAAACATACAAGTATATTATCCCAAAAGTGTCGACAATTTGTCTTAGCTTTTACTAAAAAAATTCCAAGGCCGCTCAATTAAAAAAGAAATTTTATTTAGTTATAGGCGAGTCCACAAAAAAGATACTTTATGTCATTGATGTAAGTATGATATGAAAGCCTGGTCACATTGACAAAGATAGAGGACACAAACATGCACACCCACATACAATTCCCCACACTCCATATTAGACCCATAAATCATCTCTCTCTTAAAATCGCACAATAAACTATATGAATTATATGATTATGACTTACAAAAAACTTGAGATCCTGAATGTCGTCATCATCATCATTATTAAGAAATTACAAATTCATGTGTTGAGGATGCTAGATTCCATATAGAGATATGGATGGTATGGAAGTTAGCATTCATCTTTTATAAATTGATTTTTATGAGTGCAAACTATAAACATTATCAGCATGGATGTTTCGCACTGCTGCATTTAGAAGCTTTGATATGGGCCAAAAATGGAAAACAAAAAATTATGAATATGACCTCCAAATGAATCGCGAAGTAGCCTTGTAAGCTTGGACTCTCTTGTTGGTATATGTGGGCTTTTTTCGGCCAATGCATTTATGCATTTTCCAAGTGAAGTGAGGGAAAGATTAATGAATTTAGCCTCTTCAAGCAAGTGCCCTTCACTTCCTACAAGAAGAGGAAATGTGCCTCAGTGGATATTTCATACAAACCATTTTGATAAGGAACTGCACATGATAATGAATTTATAATTTGTATCTGGAAGTAAAATCTTGTCAAATATATTAAAATTAACAAACCAAGATGTCCTATTGTCCAAAAATGACAGGCAAAACCATATTGCATGGCCCTTAAAAGGATTAGAGAAACACAAAAATTATAGGACAAGCAAATCACAGCAATATGTCTTGAACAGGAGTATTCAGTCATGAATAATATGTAGTTAGGCTAACCAGATTTGTCTATCCTTTCAGATCCTGCAAGATCCACAATTAGCAACTTGCTCTTCTGAATCATAGGTTTATTGTTGTCAACAAAAAGATCATTTCCGACGCTTTTATCTTGATGAGTAGAGTCATCTACTTTTTTCCCGAGGATGGATCTGCGAATTTGAACCTTCAAATACAATGGGATATTAAGCATTCAATGTTGTGCATGTGCTCGAGAAGAAAAATAATCAAGATTTGTTGTACTATTGAACAAATATCCTGAATTACACGAGAAGGAAAAAGGTAGACAGCTCTATACATACCATAAGAATCACATGACTCCGAGAGGATTCTGTGTTCAGCTTTGTGTTAGCTACATGACGATTTGCCTCACCTAGTTCTAGTAATTGCACAAAACTATCAAGATCTTGAACTTTAACCACTTCAACACCAGGTAATGACACTTCACCAGTCTTTGGGTCTTCATGTATAGAAATGTTACATTTCTCAGGAGCAAGCAAATCATGTACGGACTCCATATACAACTGGAGGAAGAATATCATAAAGCAAACATAACTATCTAATTTGGCCAAATAGCAATTTGATAACACTAAAGATAATGCTAAAGAGTAGTCAAAAACTGATAAATTAGCAACTTCTCCAATAGTAGAGCTGCAGGTTAAGGTAAACAAAGTCCTTCACCCTTGGGCTCTTACTTGCAGAGGTGGTAAAAGTGAAAATAGGGAGGCAGACCCTATGATAAAAACCTCAATGAAAAATCAATTTAAAGAAGAAAATGGATGACGACATGTCAGATTGGGTACAACAAATTTGTGGAAGATCAAGCCAAAAGTTTAGATGATAAAACAAGAGCCAAAAATTGTCTGTCTCATCATGAATAAACTCAATGAATGTGAAATGCAGTAAAGAGCTACCCAAGTACTTTATACCAATATAGATACAACTAGAAAAGGAAATTTAATAGCCAGATTACGGCCAACAAGGATCAAAGTGGAGGCCAACAGGTCTAATAAGATTTAATACACCGTTACAGAATCACTTAAACAAAGAGTTGATGCACTTAACCAAAACTAAGTTATGCAAGTTCTTATCATCATTCAAATTTCTAATAAATACATAAATGTGCTTTAAAATTGCATGAATTTTTAAACCCCAAAACTTTAGCACATCCTTTCAGTTGACCATAATGTATTTTGAACTTAAAAGTATGAATTAATTATGAAAAATTGCAAAATACCATAACACTTTCATAACTCAAAACTAAAGAACTAGCTGCCACCCACAATTACTCAACAAAAGCCACCAAATAGCTCCACAACTACCTGAAAGGCAAAGCTTTCTGGTCAAGTTTGAATACCTGAAAATAGGAAACTTCAACACTATCAGTTGCTGATGTGTTGGCGATTATGTCTTCCACAGCTCTAACCATAATGCCACGCACTGAAGCATCATCTTTACCCAATGTTCCAACTGTGTAAGTTTTACCCGTACCTGTTTGACCATAAGCCATAATTGTCCCATTATATCCACTCAATACACTCTGCAAGAACACATCAACATTTCTACTGTAGTTAAGAATGAAAAATGGTGTTTGGCCACCCAAAAAAAAATGAAGAAAGATGAATCCAAATGACAGTAACCACACAACCATTAAAGAATGTAGATTTTGACCAATTTATAGACACATTTTTGTAACACGAATATGCAACTTAAAGCAGCATCCAATGTGAAAGTTTCAGTAATCAAGAATCAAACTTGTGGCAAAATCTTCAGTGAAGACAGGACATTAATAATAATGCAAACAGATAACCAATGAGGGTTACATCAAAGGGCTAGTCCCTCACAACTTGGTCAACCAAAATTAGAATCATGCTGGAAGAGATGCCCATATTTAGCACACAACAATATCTAAAACAGGATTGTCTCCATTAGGAGCATACTTGTGCTTATAAAAAAAATCAAACAGATATTGATTGTCACTTACCTCAACTACAGGTTTGGCAACAACCTCATAAACTCGCTTCTGAGAGGCTGTTTCTGTGAAAACTTCATCAAACCTGTAAGATTCAAAACTCCAGTTGTTTTTTCTCAACTTTAACCGCTTCAGCTGCATGGAACCAAATCAAAATATTAACAACTAATAAAGAATCCAAATAAAAAAAACCCTGTACTTTGAACTACATAATAAATTTGGTGAATGTTATTTGTATGTAAACTACATGCACGACAATCATAGATGGTGGTGCAAGAATTTCTATTTGAAAAACGTTGAAAGGGCTGGCCTGAATTTTGATATTAGTGGTTATTATTATTACCTCTGGCTGCAATTCAATATGGTCAGCAAAGTCAGCATCTGAAAGAATTTCATCAGTGTTTTTTGGCCGAAGTCGCACAGCAACTCTAACCCTTTGAGAATCTAAGGAGGGAAAAAATAAAGGACCAAACTCAATAAATATGTATTTACCCTGCAAACGAGCCATATTTGTCAAACATAGTAATAGTCTCTTATGTTTGAAGGATCTCCCTTCATCTAATTAGTAAAAAGGATAATATACAATTGACACATACATTACCAAAAGATTCTGCAAGCATGTGAATAATATAAAAGGCAACTACTGAATATCATAAGAAGGCAACTGTTGAATATCATAAGAAAACTTCAAAACAAAAGGTATGTAGAAAAGCATTAAAAGTATTAGCTAGCCGATAGTGTAGCCCTTCACACCACTAATGAATTATTAAATTGATTTCTAAAATTGAATATAATGATTTGTTAGCATATTAAAACCAAAAGGAAGAATCCATAAGGAGGAACTTATAATGAGACAACATCCATGGACTTTGCTTGGCAACTTAAACTTGAGTTAAAGACTGAGGTGATCAATAAAATGGTTGCAAAGCCTCCCAGACCAAGACATATGGAACACTCTGCTTCTTCCACTCTTCATATTTTAATGAAGTTTCAGCACAAGATAGGCCCATGCTTTATGAACTCCTTGATACTAGAGAACTTTTGAGCGAAGAGATCAGTTAGTGATAGTAATAAAACAACTAATGGGCCTTCACTTTAACTTAACCTTTGGATCGAAGTGGTCATTGACCTTGACACTCTAAAACAGTTGACAGATTATAGATTAAGGGGTAAAGGTTGATCTAGCCATGCTGATTTCTTAGGAACAAGCTGCGTAGACAATGGATTGATGAGGGGCAAAAAAAAAAAGAATAATACATTGGGAATGTGCATTGCAAGATGACATATTAAAGTTAGTGACAAGATTAACAGAAAAAATTATCCATGATTCACTGAAGCAACACAATCACTCCCCAGCAGAAGTTTGGGCCGTGTAGAAGTATTAAATTTTTTTTTTTTTGGGTGGGGGGGGGCGATTCCCTTTTCGTTTCACAAACTTTTTTGCGCGCACACACTACAGATAAACAGATGTCTCTTTTTTTTCGTATAATCCAGAACTCATGTTTTCTGTCACATGGTTTACTTCTAAATTGAGGTGGGCATGATTCAAGGTATAATCCCACTCCTTTGATATTTAATCACAACAATTAAAAAAAAAAAGCGTTTAAATCTTTCATTGCTGACAGTGGAAAGCAAATAGAGCTTGTGATTAATATATAGTAAGGTTCACAAAGATAACACCCAACAAAAAAAAACAAAGAAAGAAAGAAAGAAAATAGTTACCGCCAGTGACCTAATGACGATTATCAAGTTCACGTACCATACAAGAAATATCGCATTTCAAACAATAAGTTCAAACCCTGCGCCAAAACAAAATTCCATTGTCTCTATCCAACCCAGCATGGGATTGGAGCTACATATCATTATCGAACAGACCCATGAAACAAAAGAAGATGCTAGGAAACAAAAACAAAAACTTTATAAGTACGTTTCAAACAATATCTTTCCAATGAACTCGGAATCACCTTGTTCATCATCATCTGAAGTAATATGATTACTTGGAGCGAGAATCCGCCTGGGAGAAGCAGAAGGAGTTCTAGATCGAGCAGGCTGCGGTGGGATTTGCCCATGAACACTACCAGCTGAGTTCAAATTTGAAGTGGCATACGACGACGAAGAAGAAGAAGAAGAAGAATATCCATGAGAGTGAGTAGTGGGGACTTGTCTGTGGTGCGTTCTCGAGGATCTGAAAGCAGAGCTGGAAGCCATATTCTTTGAGCTATGGTAGAAGAAGAAACATACCGGCCTGATTGGAATTTGGCGAGAGAATAAATAGAATGCGAATGGAGAGAAGAAAGGGTCAGGAGGAGGAAGAAGAAGAAGAAGAGGCCGGCACGTTGGGGAGAGGAGGAGGAGGAGGAGTGCAAATGGGAGAAATGTGCTTCCCGCGTCATTTCATTCATTCGATGTCGTATTGACGCCAAAAAATCTGACAAGTGAGACGGCACAGTTAACGTAGTTTGTCGCTGTCCAAGACCAGGCTTCACCCGCATGGTAGGCCATATGTTGCTAAATGCTAGGTGACAACACACAACAGTGCTCTGTTCGCTGTTCTGGGAATAGTCATAATGGAGAGTGGAAATGATGATGATGATGATAGAGGACCAGATCCAGAACTTGCGAAAAAACAGAAAAATAATAATGTTGAAAGGTGAAAATAATTATGATGCCATGCAAATCGTTCCAGAACTGGTTGATTTTAAAATA
>QFDD01121296.1:0-12599 GCA_006871305.1 Vachellia collinsii | reverse complement strand
CACACCACAATCTCTAATCCCCTTTCATTACCTCATCTCCACATAAGCTTCTTCTCTCTCTACTAAACGCCTACCTGTTCTTCACACTCACCTCCCGATTCTGCTCTAATGGCTTCCATGAACTCTGCCGTACTTGCTTCTACCTACGCCATTTCCGGCGCCGCTTCTTCTGAATTCAACTCCAAGCACACTTCCATGCCCGTTTCCGCTCCCAAATTGCCTCTCATCAGGGCCCAGCAAGCCTCCTCCTCCGCTCCACAAGGAAGGAGAGCCGCTCTTTCTCTGTTAGCCGCCACCGTCTTCACCGCTGCCGCCGCCTCTTCTGCAAACGCCGGCGTCATCGAAGAATACCTCGAGAAAAGCAAGGCCAATAAGGTAATAAAATAGCCCTAGCTTCTCAATTCCTGCCCCGAGATCTGCTTAACTAATCGATGGAGGATGATGTGTATGGTGCTGGTGATGTAGGAATTGAATGATAAGAAGAGATTAGCGACGAGCGGGGCGAATTTCGCGAGGGCTTACACAGTGGAATTCGGGACCTGCAAGTTCCCGGAGAACTTCACTGGCTGCCAAGATCTTGCTAAGCAAAAGGTCGTCGTCGTCGATCTTATCTCTCTTGAAATCTTCCCTTTTCTATTCTGATTCGTCTCGTTTCATTCTCTGATTGGATTGTGATTTCAAAATTGTTTGCTGCAGAAAGTGCCATTCCTGAGCGAAGATTTGGATCTGGAATGCGAAGGGAAGGATAAATACAAGTGTGGATCCAATGTTTTCTGGAAATGGTGAACACAGTAACGATCCCTCCCCCCAATTCCATAAATTCTGCTGTAAAACAAATCAAAATCGTTTGGCTATTGCTCTGTTTGAGTACTCTGTTCCTAATTTCTCCTCCCAGTTACAGCCTTATTTTCTCCCACCCTTTTTTCTTTTTTATTCTCATTTTTTTCAGTCATCAATTTCCTCACTCTCTGAAAGCTGCTTCCAAAATAACTTTATTTTTGCTTGTGGTGTGTACTTATGTTAAATAAGTAAAATCAGTGGTAAATAGTTTATTGTTCATCATGCTCATTAATATTGCGTAAATAACATGCTAGGTATGCCCCGAGACAGCACATCACATTAATTTGGTAGATACAAAATGTAAAATACCCTAAAACAAACAACTGCCATGGAAAAAAAAAATCAGTTAAAAATCTTTATTAGCTACTGAAATTTGAATTAAGGTCCCTATCATCTATTAAGCCGTTAAATAGAAGTTTTCTACCAATTTTTCAAAAACAAGAAAGAAAGAAATAAATAATTTTAATTATATTACATCATGTTTTTTGGTAAAAATGCAATATATGGTAGTATCTATTTAAATTAGTGAGGAACACTACATTTTTAATGTAATCAATTATTTACTAGTTAAATATATGAAAGAAATTTTATATGTACTTATATATATATATATATGTATATGTGTGTGTCTGTACTTTTTAACGTCCATCCAGACATGTCTATTTGAGTTCTTCTGGCCCAAACAAAAAAAAAACCATTCTAGAGACATTCAAACTTTTGGTGGCCGATGTAAAATTGTGCATCAACAATAGAAACATAATTAGTGAAAGGAGGAAGGCACATCATGTGTGGAGTGGGAAGCACGGACCACGAAGCAGGAACTAATTTAATTTCAAAATATAAAATATGAAACTAAGTTGTAATATTCCTAGCATTTTTTTTTCTGAAGAATTGCATAATATGGTCAGGCAATTCCAAATGTGAAGTAAGTCTCCGTATCTTATTGGTGAAATTCAATCGATCCCGGGTTTCCTTCTTTTTTTTTCTTGTGAAATAACTAATATCTTATAAGTGATAGGCATTATCTCTTCCATTTATTATTCACAGGTTCATGAAAAGTATTGACAAATCTGTAAAACTTAAAACTTGTTAAGTATTATATTCGGGTAGTAACCTAATTATAATTGTCTATTTTTCCTTTACCGAAGTGATATTCTTAACATACATTCTTTTATAAACATTCTTCACATGCAAACATTATCTCTTCTTTGTTTAATTTTTGAGTAACGTACAAAATACAAATGGGCCTATTTATGAGGCATGCAGGGATTCTGACATGGACACAGTCACACGGACCAGACACAAGAATTTTTTTTTTTTTGGAACAAGTAGTAATAATAATAATAATAATTAGATGAATTGGGTACGCCTTTACATGGGACATATATATTAATTAATTAATTTTTTTATCCTCTTAAAAAAAAGAGTCAGCTGAAATGTATAGATAGGGGCAAATGAATGTGGTTATGATGGGTTTGTTTAGTTGTGGTATCCACAGATGATTTGAGTGGGCATTGAAACATGATATGTTGTTGATATCTTTAGCATTACGTTGCGCATCAATCATGAAACCTTCCTTCCTTCCTTCCTTCCTCCCTCCCACTTTGAACCAATTTCCTCGGTGCTTCCCCGCTAAGTTAGCTCCCAATATCTCTTCCCTATTCCCTCCATTTCTTCCTCATTATTTTTAATCCCACCAATATCCATCTTAAACATGATTTACCCCCCTTTTCTCCTATTTTATTTTATTTTATTCACCACATTAGAACAAAAAAATTAATTTTTTGTTCGTGCAACCTATGAACTTTAACTCAACGCCACTTACTCCTTATTGAAAAATACTCACATATTTTTGAAGTACCACATCATCCGTATACTATCAAACGAAAGTATTCCAACTGCCCTTTTTATGTGGATTCCACAAATATATGTTGTCATTGGCTTATGGAGTGCAGAAACAGTCAAAAGAAATTTTTTGGCAATTGGGTCCATAAAAAATTATAATTCAGATGTTTTTATTGGAGAGAGTATAGATATCATGACATTTTGGGAGTACATAAATATTTCTCATTTTTATAATCTTGATTCAATCAAGAATTAGTCCTTAGACTTTAAATCGATACAACTTGATTTTTATAGATATTACCGTTCAAAAAAACATGTGTGTAGTGAGTGGAGAGTAACTTTCATCCTTATAATTTCATTTTCTGGAATATATAGACCGATATTTTTAAATAGTTACACATATTGAGATCAGGTTGCAACACGTTCAAGTTTATGAATTCAGATCAAAAGTCAAAGCTACACAAACCATCATATGATGAATCTCCTCCCATAAAATACACAATTTCGGATCTGTTTGAGAGTGATGCTATACCAATTAATTAGCTAAATTCAATTATATATTATCAACTTTAAATAAAAGATACAGCTCTCTTATAATATTAGCCCTTTTTTCCATCTACGATATATCTTAACTTTCTTTAAGGATATCAAATTAAACCCTTCCCAACCCACTCAACTGTATATATTAATGAAAAGAGAAGACTTTTCTGTCTTTTTTGGGATTTGGTGTTCAAGTGATATTCATATCTACCAAACCACACATCCTTCACTTCCAACCTAGGACTACTCATCATCCCACCTTTACTCCATCACGCATCTTTAATGAGTTACATTTAGAAGACACTTATGACCAATTTGATTTAATATTATTAGGAATATATAAGCTAACTTCTTTTGGCTGTTATATATGTTTCTTGTAGGGAAAGGTTGGTAAGGTAGGGAGGGAATCATGGATAAGATGACTTGGAGGATCCATGTATGTAACAACCCATAGCATGATATATATATATATATATTTGATCTCATTCAATATACTACTGTATAAGACTTTCAAGGAACATATATATGTGAAAATGCTATTACTGCATTCCTATGAGTTATATTCAAGCTAGCTCTCTATACAATTCATCATTGAATCTTTGCTTCTAGTTCACTTTATTTTTTCTTATTTTATTATCATTATAAAAATTGCGTGTTTAATTTGAATAATCACCATAATCCACATTCTTAATGCCATTTATGATTCTTCCCACCAAAAGAAACCATCACAAATTTTGGGCGGAGGGGAGAGATGTTGAAGGAGGGGTAAAAGATGTTTTAAAAGTCTAACTTGATACAACAAAACAGCAACAAGAAGAACAATAAAGTTTTATCTCATCATGTTTGGTTAGCTACATGTATCACACGGCGTTATTGTGCTTTATCGTAAATTAATTCTTTAGATGCATTATTAATTCAAAGATCCTTCTTTATATTCGGTGTTTACTTCAATTTCCATTTAACTATTTTGAAATGACTCCATATTGCTTGATCAACCCTTCTCACCAGTACCTCCAATGACATTTTCTAAACATATCTGAACCAACATATTAAGCTATAAAATGAATTATATATTAGGGATTGTAACATCCCAAAGCCCTCCCTTGTAGATATTGTCCCTGTTACAAACAGAGCAGGGTTCTGTTTCCATGGGTTTCCACAATAACCCAGAAAACGCGTCCATAAGGGGAAGATATCCACACCCTTATAAAGCATGCTTTATTCCCCTTCCCAATCGATGTGGGACTTCACAGGGATTAGAGGGAGTAGATATCCCACATCCTAGATTTTCACCCATTAGAAATATTCAAACTTCCTTGGAGAAGTTCAATGACAAAGAATGTTCTAAAATTCTGAGTTTGGGCTGTGAGAAATTATATGGAGCAAGATATGTATTGCAATTGAAGACAAAATTTAAAAATGCTTCCATGTATATTACTTGTTAGCAAAGCACTTTCTTAGTACATATTTACTTGTTCTTATTGCTAGTAAGAAAATGCAGAACCAATCATAGAAAGTTAAATCTATACTATGTGCTATGTGATAAAGTATTTAATAATAACAACGGGACTCGAGTTCAAGCTTTTGCAGGTTATGGAATCAATCTTTGCTAACTAAACCAATTTTTATTAATGAAAGTCTCTAAATTCACAAAAACTAATACTCCCTCCCATCTACAACATGATTCACATTTTAGAATGGTTCTTCTGTTCATCATATAAATCATTCAAAGTGAAATCAATGCTTATTTATCACATTTATCCCTATAATAAATATTTAGATGTGATTCATTATATTTTTCCATGGTTTAAAACTCCATTAACATTGGGGTAGAAGTGGAAGAATTCTTCAATTTAAGGCGTATTTAATGAATTAATCACTTTTTTTTTATTTTGTTGAGGAAGTTGAAAATAATTTATATTTTAAACCGGATAAAGTGTACATACAATATATCTGAAATGTCTTGAAAAACAAAACGATGATGAGGGTAGATGTAAGGTATTGGTAAAATGAATTTCTATTTAAAAATTTTATTAACAACAATAACTTGATTAGAAGTATTAATAAACATTCATAGTGTGTGTGCCATTTTTTCTGAATAATAATAGGTAAATACCGTATTATACACAGTTATATATATTGTGTATGTTTGTATTAGCGTATGAGAAGTACGTTAATGCAAGCCTAACAAAATTTCTCCTACATATTTACCTTATGAATCATAAGTATTATTGAAAAAGTAGTTTATACGGTTAATTCTGAAAAAGGAAAGGAATAAAGATATGAATAGAAAGGATGATGTGAAGTGAATGATTCATGGATTATAGGTGATGGGAAGGAAGGGAGAGGTGGGGGGATGTATGGTTGTGAGAATAGGTAGGAGGCACGTGGGGGCACATGCAAGGGCCTTTTAAGGGCAAAGGAATCATCACACAGCTTCCCTCCTTTCACATTATTATTAGTATATATATCATCCAACATCAATTTTAGCCAACCAACCATGTGTCTCACTTCCGAATATTGCCAGCTAAAATTTCTCCCCCTTTTTCCAAAAGCCCTTTTCTTTCTTTCTTTTTTTTTTTTAAAAAAAATCATTATTTATTCATTATACAATAATCTCTCTTTCTCCCTTTTGGCCACCTTCATTATTCTATTTTCCCTTGCTTCTCAATTTTATTCACCTCTTCAACTGCTTATTTTCTGCCCAACATTCTTGGAAGTCTAATCACTACATTCAAATTACTATTACTGTCACCAAATGCTTCATTCTCATTTAACCCTATCGCCTATGGTGTTACATTAGCCAATACTTTTCCAAGGATAAAGCTTATTAATTACATTAGTCTCTCTCTCTCTCTCTACATACATAGATGTGTGTGTGTTTTTTTGGCAATAAAAACTGTGAGAAGTGAAATTCTCTATCCTTTCGTCCACGAAGCCACTAGCTATATGTGGCACCAATATGGCCATGTGCAACAAATAAACCATACTCATTATAAGAAAAAAAAAGTACACTGTTTTCCCAATTTGGTTGTTATTAATTATAGGTTACCATATCGGGTATTGTTATCACTACACTCAGCTCTTAATAATAGGTTAGATAACAAATTTTAAAATACTAAGAAAATTAGTCGATTTTGTTCTTTGTAATCAAAGGGTATTGCGTTTTATAAAATATAATTGCTAATCATATACACTGTGCCTTTTTGTATTAACGATAGAAGTTGCTTTTTCAACATGATATATAGTTACGAAATAAGTATATGTATAAGTTTTATTTTGATTTATGTAAACATATATTTTCAACTTCATCCCAAACAGCCTTTGATAGAACCCCTTATGTGCAATCATTAAGAAAATTTGAAGATAAAATTATAAATTTAAAAAATAAAATAGATTAATGTATTATATTTATAATTAAAATGAACTAATTGTCTTGATATTATATTAAGTATCATGTTAGTATACAAATTATAACAAATTGCACTGCTCATACATGATGAACACTTACTTTTTTAACAGGATTCACCACTGATTAAATTCAATGAACCATGTCTATATTTTGATCTTTCAAAAGAGCACTGTAATTTTAAGATTTTTTTTAATCAAAGTGATAGTAGTTATGCATATAAATGTAATTAAAAAATGTTGAAAACTGCATTGTTCTAAGATGTGCTCATTTTCAACCTAAATATTGCAAATGCACTAAATCCTAGATTTCCCCTGATATTGTTAAAGCAAACACTTAACATTAATGATGAAAATAGAACTGAAGCAATCAATGCATCAATTCTCACGAGAAATACTTACATACTCCCGGAGTGCCACATCATCCATACTCTGTCCAATGAGAATGTTCCAAGTGTCGTCTATTATGATCTCATATCCCATAAATTTCTCCTAATTATTTTCATTTTTCCATAACCCATTTCAATAGATATCTATTATGGAAAAAGAGGAATAATTAAGAGAAATTTATGGGATATGAGATCCACAATAGAGGATATTTGGAATATTCTTATTGGACAGAATATGGATGACGTGGCACTCCGGGAGTATGTAAGTATTTCTCCAATTCTCACACATCTATACAATGAAATATACATCAAATCAAAATATTATCGGTTATAAAAATTCAATTTTCGAGATTTATACATCATACAATGCAAAAGAAAAGCCTGTAATCATTATCTTTAAATTGAAAAACAGAGATCTCTATTGATGAACAAATTTAGAAACAGAGAGACTTTGAAGTCATGCGAGAGAGCACAGCGAGTGAGGGGTATAAGTTTATTATTTTTTGTGCACAACTTTTAACGTTAACTATGAATTAATATTATTACTTCAAGAACTCATAGTTTTACTAAATTATAATTATAAGTGTAAGAATTATTACTTCGTCCAAAATGTAAATATAAATGTTAATTATGAGGTTTAATTTGATTCTAAATTTAAGACATAAATACCACTCATCATTGGGGTTAGCAGTCAAAAGGTTGGACACTCTTAATAAAGAGAGCAAATTTGATTCTTGAGATGGTCATGAAACTAAAGAAGATATACCATATCGAGGTGTAGCATATAATCATGAGTTAATTCCTACGTGATTAATGTCCATTAGATCCATGGGTGTGCCCATTTGAAATGTGATGGTGCGAAGCCGATTGGGCTGAGCCGAGCCGATGAGAAAAGCCATCCACTGGGCGCTCAGTTTAAGCCGACATCATTATGGATAATCTGATGAAGAGGTTGAAAAGGGTCATGGGGCAGCTAGGCCTGTCTTTGCTGGTGGTGCCAATGATTTTACTCTGAAATCTGAAATTGTTCAAATTTGGTCCCAAAGCAATTTCAATTTCAAATCTTTACTCAGTTTTTTATTTTTTCATTAATTTTTTTATTTTATTCCCCACACCCTTCTCTTTCTCTTTATAGTTTATATATATACATACCCCTTCTTTCCCTCTCCTCTCTCATCCTTCATTCTATTTCTCAGTTTCCACCCCCTGCTGAGCAGACTCACCCAAACTCTCATCCCAGCATTTTCTGGAGTTTGCTTCCTGTTAAACTCCATCGCCATCTTCTGCGTTTATTTTCTCTCTCTAATTAAGGTGATTCTTTCTTTATATCTCGTTCGTTTTATACTCCTTTTGATTCATTTTTGTACTGTTTTTTTTTTTTCATTTTTTGTTTCAAATGATTAACTTGTACAAAATGCGCTCCCTTTCGCCCCTTGTTTTTAGCAGATTTCTTATCTGGTGATGATCTTTTCCCCCCCATTTTGTTCCAGTAGATGTTGTTTTTGCTCAAACTGCTTCTTATCTTTGCCGAATCATGTCAGATTTTACGTTCTTTCTCTTCATTGTCGTAAATCGTCTGATCTGAATGTTCAAATGGACTTTGATTATCGATTAGATGTAGTTGATCTACAATTTTTTGGGTGAGGCTTGCCGTTTTACGTGATCTATTGGAATCTAGAGCTGATGCTTGAGATCTACTATCCTTTTCGAGGTAGAGGGTTTTTTTTTCTTTTCAGATAGCTTTATCATGCTGCCGATTGTTTACATCTTGCATTAAAGTAGTTCATTTCAACAAGTTCGAAAGGATTTTGGTTTGATCACTGACTTCGGTGTTCTGATTTATTTCTTGGGTTTGACTCTCTTTCATTATTTGATCATTGAGCTTCCTTTGACATAGACCATAGTAGATTTAAGAGTTAAAGAACTTCAGGACAGTGATTTTCCTGTTTCAAGAGCAGCATTTAGAAATTTTAAAATATAAGCGATGTTTCTTCTGGTTCTGACCTAAACATGATGATGTTCTGAGTAAAACTGATCTCCAAATGCCGTGGATGTCCCCGTGGTTGTGAGCTAGTAACTTTGTTTGACTCCATCATATACTTTCTCCAGGATAGTAAAAGATGGCCGATGCTGAGGATATTCAACCCCTTGTTTGTGACAATGGAACCGGAATGGTGAAGGTTAGCATCTATCTCTATTCACTCGTTTGCATCTCCATATCAATGAATTTTGGTTTCACTGATCAACCAATAAAAATATGGTCCATATCTACAGGCTGGATTTGCTGGTGATGATGCTCCCAGAGCTGTGTTTCCAAGCATTGTTGGCCGACCCCGGCATACCGGTGTTATGGTTGGGATGGGTCAGAAAGATGCATATGTAGGTGATGAAGCCCAGTCGAAAAGAGGTATTCTCACTTTGAAGTACCCCATTGAGCATGGTATAGTCAGTAACTGGGATGACATGGAAAAGATTTGGCATCACACATTTTACAATGAGCTGCGTGTTGCTCCTGAGGAACACCCGGTGCTTCTCACTGAGGCTCCTCTCAACCCAAAGGCCAACAGAGAGAAAATGACTCAAATCATGTTTGAGACCTTCAATGTCCCTGCCATGTATGTGGCCATCCAGGCTGTTCTCTCTCTATATGCTAGTGGTCGTACAACTGGTATTGTTTTGGACTCTGGTGATGGTGTGAGTCACACTGTACCAATTTATGAGGGATATGCACTTCCCCATGCTATTCTCCGTTTGGATCTTGCTGGTCGTGATCTCACTGATTCGTTGATGAAGATCCTCACTGAAAGAGGGTACATGTTCACTACCTCTGCTGAGCGGGAAATTGTCCGTGACATGAAGGAGAAACTTGCATATGTTGCTTTGGACTATGAGCAAGAACTTGAGACTGCAAAGACCAGCTCTTCAGTGGAGAAAAACTATGAGCTTCCTGATGGACAGGTTATTACAATTGGAGCTGAGAGATTCCGTTGCCCAGAAGTTCTATTCCAGCCATCTATGATCGGAATGGAAGCTGCTGGAATCCACGAAACCACTTACAATTCTATCATGAAGTGTGATGTGGATATCAGAAAGGATCTTTATGGCAACATTGTTCTCAGTGGTGGCTCAACCATGTTCCCGGGTATCGCCGACCGAATGAGCAAGGAAATCACCGCACTTGCTCCAAGCAGCATGAAGATCAAGGTTGTGGCTCCACCAGAGAGAAAGTACAGTGTCTGGATTGGAGGTTCAATTCTCGCATCCCTCAGCACCTTCCAGCAGGTAAACATTTTTCTCATGAACTCATAATCTCTTAACAATCTGTGTCATATCAACTTAGCTCTAACATAACACATGGTGATCTTGCAGATGTGGATATCAAAGGGTGAATATGACGAGTCTGGTCCATCCATTGTCCACAGGAAATGCTTCTAAGTTCTTGAAGATGCTTTAATGGCGAATTATTATCTGCTTCAGTCGGTTTTTGGTGTCAGTCATTGGCGGGTAGTCTGATCTTTGATTGTATGGTACTCTGGTTCATAATGGTGGGCAGAAAGATGTTTTAAGAGGCATTACTTGCCTTTGTTGATCCATGCCTTTTCCAAGAGCTTATCCGTTAGCAAAGGAGTGATGTATTTTTTAAGATTTGCTTCTCATTTTTTTTTTGCTTAAATTTGCATATTTGAAGGTGTTTTTTTGCCCTTGGAACATTAATTTTAATAGTTAAATGTATGGAGAAATTCTATATTATGGTCAATTTGCGTTCATAAACACTGGCTTTTATGGAATCAGTTATTCCCTGGAGATCAAGGTAGGGTGTTTATGGTCTGTAAAATTTTACGACTTGTGATTTGTAAGTTCATATCAATGTGCAATTGCATTAAAGTACCATGTAAAAAAAATTAATATTAGAAAGATTTTTAGATGTTATTAATAGTAACTCTTTTACTTGTTAATGGTCCTCTTTTATTTATTATTAACAATATTTTGGGACTTTTCTGATATTAAATTTTTTGCGTAAAACCTTAATGCAATTCCCCCAAATATCAATCATCTTTTAGTTTTTATTTGGTTGTAATTTGTCATTAAACCTTAGTTTAGTTTAACTCAATTGTTATACTTCTGATTCAATTAAAATTTAACTTAATACAACTCAATTTTTATAATATTAACCCTTAAAAATGCTGGTTTTTATATTTTAGAAAATTAAGCTACAGAGATTAAAATTATTTTTGTAGACTCAGGGACTAATATTCTGAGCACAAAACTTAGATTAGGTTGTTTATATTCATTACATTAATTTTTATCACACTTGTTATTTTGTTATTATTAGTTGTTAAAATGCATTTATTTACTTCTAGTTCAATTATAGATAGTAACAAATTTTTGCATATACTTCTTTTTTGGCCCGAAATTTTTTGCATATACTGTTTAATGTAAATGAGTACTTATAGATTTTCATAAGGATGCTATTTTACTATTCTTAGTTATTAAAATGCCTACATGCACTTGTAAAGTCAATTAAGAGTTAATACTTATGATTTTGCTGTTACTTGTTGTTAAAATGATAAAAGCATTTCTAAATTCACTTAAGAATTTGGTCTAATGAATATAAGCAATTTAATCTAAGTTTTGTCTATATTTTAAATAGATAAATTATATATATTGAGTTGTACCAGGTCAAATTAAAATTTAAGTTTTAACCAAATTAAAATTATAAGATGGAAACTTATGTTGAGTTAAATTTTATGAGTTGAGTTGCCGTTGAGAAAATGTAAAATAATTAATTATCCAAAAAAAATATCTAATTAGTTGTAAGTTGTAACTGTCATCCTTTAATAAAATATTTGGAAAAAAAAAAAAGTAAAGTTATGATAAAGTAAAATAAAGGCAATGGTTGTCCTCAAAAGGCAAAAAGGGAGGCAAAAGAAAGGGAATGGGTGGTTGGTATCATATGGGACGGCTGTGCTTGCTTTAGAAGGGTGGTGTTAGGGATCTTATGACTGCGATGCCAATCATATTCTGTGCGGGTCCCACTTCCCCAAACACTAATCATATATCTCATTTGGCGCATCCCACCAAAGTTAATTGCCCATTGCTTTCAGCTATTAATTGGACTGTTTGGATGATGTTAGAAAAGTATATTCATGTAAGAGTTGAGACTATATTTTTTTTCATATACTTACTTTATAAACCGTAAATGATATTGAAAAAACAGTTTTGACCGTTAATACTTAACAAATAGGTGTAACGTAACCACAACACTTTAGTGCACTACTTTTAGTATTACTATTTTTCTTAATTAATATGTTTTTGGAGGGATTATTTGTCCCCTTTGAATTTCACAAGAAGACTAGAGATTGATGGATCAATCCTTGACGATATTTGCGGGACCATGAAGGGCGCTAGTTATTCCAACCACTGCTGCAAACTAATCAATGTTCCCCCCAAAGTATGGTAGAACTCAATGGAATCATCCATGGCCATGGGCTCTATATCTGCTGGGCACGAGGTTTTAGATAAATTGACCTTTGATTCGATTGTGTTTAAGCCATTAACCTCATCACGAGAGCATGC
>QFDD01121295.1:0-18691 GCA_006871305.1 Vachellia collinsii | reverse complement strand
AAAAAAATAATGTGGTTTCTATAGATATTTTACATTTGATATTAATATGGATTACACGGTTTAATTTGCTGGTAAAAAGATATATAAATTAGAGTGGATTTATGAATTTGTACTAACAACTCCAAAAATATGACGTCTTGCTAGTACGTTATGAATTATTATAGGTAGCCCATAATGATTTTTCAAATATTATGTTGATGGTTGTATTGATATTGAAATTGATATTAAGGAAATGAAATCGAAGAGACAGTAAAATAAAAAAATTGATAAAAAAATAAGAGAGACAATATATATTATTCTCTATTATTTATATCATAGATTTATATTAATAAAATTAAAATACTAAGCAATAGCAATATATCTAAATATATTCAAATTTGGAATTATATTATTTTCTAATTTTAGATTCATATTATTTACTATAATATTAATAAAAAGTATAGTAAATATATGTATGTTAATTTTTTTTTTTTTGGGTAAGAATAAGGTCCTTCATAAAAATTTGACAAGACAGGTAGAATCTACGTTCTAATATTTACAAAAAGTGTTTTACAAAAATATATTTTATTTTTTCTAATATTTCAAATAAAATTACTCCACATGATTCATTTTGTATTTTTGAGACTTTCATCTACATTCAATCTTTATTATGTTAACTGACAAATTATCCGAGTAAACAAATGAATACCTATATCTCTCATTCTATTAGATATAACTTAAGCATAATTTTACTAATTTTAGTTCCCTATTATGAGTTTGGAGAAACAACAGGAACATATTGATTGGTTTAAAACAAACGTATGCCAGATCTGATCAGGTTAGGTTGTCTTGTGCTTTTGGTATAAGAAAATGTTCTATTTAATAATAATGTAGAGGAATTTTCATAAGGAAGAATTATAACAACAATGATTGGTGGGTATCTAATTCTTCTCTTTATGTTCTGTTCAATTATTTTCCTAAGGCTATTCTGTGTGTGTGAGTGTGTGTGATGTGTGTGTGTTGATGTTGTTGTTATGTATCGGTGAAAATATCTTGCCGTTCCATTATATTTTTATGTTAAAATATCTTTGAGAAACTGATATTTCGTTAGAAAGGAATCATCATATATGTCTTATTTCTTTTTTCTTTTGGAATTTATAAGCACGAACTATTTATTGGGTATCCAATTCTCCTCTTTTATAGTTAGAGAAATTAGTGCGGCATATTTCATTATATGCCAATACAAAAAAAGTAGGACACATGGCCATGTATGATTAGAGAATTTGACATAATAATATAACGAATTTGATATAAGTATAATTTTTTAGGAGAAGTCAATACTTATGTTAAGTTCTTTACATGTATTATGTCAAGTTTTTCAAAGATAAAATGAAGTGTCCTATTTTTAAAATATTATCATTTAGTTATAAATACATATAACTATACATGATTGAAGAACTTGACATAATGAATATAAAGAGCATAAATTAATCCTTTAAAAAATGATTGTTTAAATGGGAAAAAATATTTGGCAAAAAAAAAGGGGAAAAATATGTGTATGTTATAGGTCTATTTTTTTTTTTTTTTGCATCAGAATGTGCATCATGTATTATAGGTATAAATTAATTAGTGCTAATAACTAAGGTTATCAAATCAAACTCACGAGTTGAAGCAAACTTTTAAGATCTAAATTCGGATTATAAATTCAAGTTGTAAACTCGTAAGAGTTTACTTTATGAATAATGTATAATGATTTTTGTTATTATAATATCTAATAATATATGACATAAGTAAGAATACCGTGTTCTAATTATTCACTATATTTATTAATTGAATGACAATATTTATAAAGATATATGCTGTTGGCCCCCATTTTTTTAAAAACATAATGTTGGTGCATCAAAAGGCCAATGATGCCGGAGCTCCGGTGGCCGATCACGTATAAGTGAGAATATTATGGAAATAAGGTGATGTGATTGTATGTTTGTGTGTGTGAATAATGATGATGCATCTACTTTGGCTTTAGGGTATGCCCTACAAATTTGTCCATTTTGATGAAAATGTTGCAATTTTGGTGGTTAAAGGGAAGGAGGTAACCCCACAATCCCATATTCAATGGTCTCTCATATGCATTTATTTTTCTGCTCATATGATTAATTATTCCATTACGCACCCACAGTTTCTTCTGTTTCACATTTAACCAACGCCCTTCCCCACTTTCTCATCAATCACATGCAAATAAATATATACTCCCACTGATTCCTTTCATAAATTAAAAAAGTTAGTTAAACTTGATAAAAAAACAAAAAATTATACAAACATATAATCCATTTTTTAAATGCACCCTTATTTATAAAGAGAGAATTAGCAAATAGCTAAATGATATATGCAATGGGACCAACCAGTGAGCAAGGGAAGTAATAATAAAAATATGATACTAAAAATTTTAGAAAACTATCATTATCTCTTATAAATATGAACATGTCATCCCTTGAAACATTTATGTGTGTGTGTGTGTATTAAATTCGAGGGAGTGATTCTCTGCCGACACATAATTTGAAACGGATTAGAAAAAAGGGGGCAAAGAAGGAAAAACAATATACACGAAGTTTTTTAAGAAAATTGAAAAAAAAGCCTCCATTAAAAATTTTATTGATGAGAATGATATAATCAAAGTACTGCTACTCAGTGTGTATAAAATTTGTAGAGTACTAGTACTTTATTTGTATAAAAATTTATCAAGTCCTTCTCATCATTTAAATTTTCATTGAAAGACTTCCCCCAATTTTCTCTTTCTTATCCATTTTTAAAATTAAATCAAAAGTTACTCAATTTTTCATTTTAAAATTTATATGTTTAAGTTCATGTCACAGTACAATCTCATATATAAACGTCTAAATTTTAGCTTCATAGTTTATTAGTTTATATGTTAAATTTCATGTCGGTGGCATTTTTATAATAAAATTGAAATTTGCATAAGATCAGACACCAGTTAGTTAGAAAACCAATGGCATATGTTGACCAGGGAAAAAGATATTTAAATATGCATAAGCTCACATGTCAGTTATTAGGAAAACTAATGACTAATGCCACCTAGGCAAAAAGATATTTAAATATGCATAAGATTAGATGTCAATTATTAGGAAAACCGATGACTTATGCCAACTAGGTAAAAACTTATTTAAATATGCAAAAGATCATACATGTGTTTCTTGAGTTTAAAACATTATTTTGATATTTTGTAAGTTAGTTTGTTTAGTTAAAACTTTTTGAATGTCTTTTATTTGGTTTTTGGGCTATATAACACCGTAATTGTATTTTCTTCTTATTTATAGGAATTAAAAATAATTTATTTGTACTATATATCATTGAAATAATTGGTAGAACATGTTAGTTTAACTATATTTGAGATTAATTTGGTTTTTTTTGGGATATGTTTTTGTATGAGCAATGTGAATGCTATTTGGAGAAGAACTTTATTCATATGGGAACTTTGGATGATAAAAAGTTACCTATACATGGTAAGCAAACTTTGTTTGAGTTATCGTTTGGAACCCAAAAGTGTTACTCTGGAAAGGCTTTATTTGTTGAATTATTGTTTAATTGTTGAAATTATGTTTTTGCTTTATGCTTAGCATTTAAATGTTATAATTGTCCTATGTCATTGTTGATTGTTGTGTTCTTTCTTTTTATTGAAATTTTAGGGTGCTTGATTTTAAGGGAAGACTCTATCGAAATTTCTTTAATTAGATAATTAAGTGCAATGAACCATAGTTCGATGTGATCAAGTGAGGAACATGAAGATAGGGTGGAAAGGTTTCTTGAGTTTGTTTCAAAGAATACACCCATTAAGAGTGGTGTCTATTGTTGTACTTGTGTTAAATGCATAAACAGGAGGCAAATGACATTCATGTTATAAGAGAACCTCTTATTCATGATGAGATAAATTTGAGGTATACAACTTGGATATGACATGATGACCAATTGAGGTTGAATCCTTTTATCAATTCTCTCATGCATATGCAAGCTTGCACAATGATGTAGAGATACATTTGTATCCATGGTATACTGATAAGTATACAAGACTGTCAACTCTGTCAAAATTGATGAACTTAAAGGTAAGAAGTGGGTGGACGGATATTAGTTTCACAAAATTGCTTAAGTTGCTTGATGATGTGCTTCCAAAAGGAAATTCACTGTCAACAAGTACCTACAAAGCTAAGAAAGCTTTGTGTCCAATGGGATAGGAGTATATAAAGATACATGCTTACCTTGATGACTGCATATTGTATAGAAATAAGTATGAAGGGTTAAATAAGTGTAAAAAATGTGGCAGTCCACATTACAAATTGAAGAAGAAAGTTGGTGGTGATAGTGATGAGATAATTGAAGGGTCTCATTTGAAGGTTTTATGGTATCTTATGATAATACCACAATTTAAGCGTTTGTTTGCTAATGATAAGATAAGTGATGGAAAGTTTCAACACCCGCCCGACTCTCCTCAATGGATGTTAATAGACCAAATGTATCTTGAACTTGGTAAGGACCAAGAAACCTTCAACTTATACTTTGTACAAACATAATTTATGCTCATGGGTAACTTGAGTAGCACACATAGTAATTGGCCAATTCTCCTAGTCATTTACAACTTTCCTCCTTAGTTATGAATGAAACACAAGTATATCATGTTGTCCATGATGATGATAGGTGAATTAGTAGAATTTGAAGAGGAACAATAGGTATTGCTTTGAATTTGGAATCAAATAATGTTGATGTTGTATTAATGGGTGACAGTTTGATGATACAAGAGGGGAGTTATGTAAAAGCAATAGGAAGAATAAATAGATACCAATAAGTGAGGCTTATTTGCGTCATGTTATAAGTGCCCTAGCTAAACCTATTGATAATTGAGGAAATTACAACTTCAGAATCTTGGGTAATTGAATCGCCCACTCACGATGTTATTTTTAGACATTCCACATATGAGCATTTGTATCTAGCCCAAAACAGCTGGGAAATGATATTGATGTCTACTTGCACATTTGATTAAGGACTTGAAGAAGTTGTGGGAGGAAGATGTGGACTGTGTTAGATACATATAAGCAGGAGTCCTTTATGTTGCTCGCCATGATTTCTACCATGATAGATGATTTTTCTGCATATTGAAACTTGTCAAGCTATTGTTAAGGGGTATAAAGCATGTTTTATATGTTATGAAGGCACACACTACCTTCAACTTAATCATAGAAGGAAAATGATTTCCTTTTCTCACAAAAGGTTTCTTAGTCACCACCACCCTTACCATAGAATAAATAAGGCTTTTAACAATGCACAACATTATGAAATGGCTGTAAGAGTAGAAATAATCAATGTTAGCTTTGGTAAGAAGAGGAAGACTACACCTAAGAAGAATGTATAGAAAAAGAGTTATATCTTCTTTGCTATTCCATATTGGCGAAGTATGAAGTGAGACATAGTCTAGATGTGATGCATGTTGAGAAAAATGTATATAAAAGCCTTGTGGGTACACTTCTGCATATAAGTGGAAAGTCTAAGCATGAAATCAATGCTAGATGAGACTTGGCTAATAATGGAATAAGATCACTCTTGCATCCATAAGAAAGAAATGGTAAGAGGGCTTATATGAACCCTACGGTGCACACATCATCCAAGGGTGAGAAAACAAGCTTATGTGAGAGTTTGCATGGTATTAAGATACCACAAGGGTATTAAAGAAGCTAGTTTCAATGCAAGATTTGAACTTCATTGGCTTGAATTCTTATGATTGCCATGTATTGATGTAACAACTATTAATGGTAGCTATTCATGGCATCTTGAAAAATGACGTGAGAAGCACTATAATGAGACTATGAATATTTTTCAATGTTAGTTGAAACAAAACAATTGACCTACATGAGTTGGGTGAATTGGAAAATGATAATTATGTTATTGTCTCCCAACTAAAAATGCACTTTTCTCTTGCATTTTTTGAAATTATGATGCATTTCATAGCTCACTTGGTAAGGGATTCAAGACTTTACAGCCTCGCATTTAAGGTGGATGTAAGCACTTGAACGATTTGTAGAAAAAGTAAGGGCAAAATGGTCATTTTGCAGCATGTAAAAAAAGTAAAAGCAAAATGGTCATTTTGGAAAAAAAAATGACAAAATGGTAATTTTGAAAAAGTTGAAGTTGCATTTTGGTAATTTTAACCCCAATATCAGAAAATGACGCTGGGAACCAAGAAATGAAGGAAATAATTCTTTGAGTAGTATTTGACATAGAATAGAGGTTAAAAAGATAGAAATGTCCTCAAAATGGATTTTTAAGAATTATTTAATATTGGCTAATTAATGAATTTTTAGCTAATATAATTATTTAAATTATTTAGAGGCCTCATATATCATGTTTTAAAGTGAGGAAAAATAGCTTGAAATTATAGAAATTTATAAAATTGTTTTCAGGATAAAGTCATAAATAGTTTGCTGGAATGGAAAGAAAATGTTTGAAACCCTTGAAGTGGGTTTTCAGAAAAAAATTCATTAAGGGCATTTTTGGAAAGTAAAATGAGATGAGAAAAATCATGGAATGATCATATGAGTTATGCAAATTTTTAATGACCATACACCAATCAAGTGATTAATGAATTCCCGAAAAGCATTTCTGGTAGAATATTCCCGAATAAAGTAACAAAAGGGTTGTAAAGGAGGTTATGGGGTTTTATATTGTGCCACTTGTGATATTCTTATGTAAAGATGAAAATTAAAGAAGATATTATAATCAAGTGGTAGAATTTATCAATGTAAAGTTACTGAAGCCAAATGTTATTGAAGCCAAATGCATTATGTTATCTATAGGATTTGTAAAGTGCAAGGAAAGATTGCTAAATGCAAAGGGAAGCCATTGAAGTCAAATTGGAAAGTCAAGAGTTTAACGTAGTAAATTCTCTAATTTTTACATTTATATTGCTATTGATTATTGTTTATATTGTTTGGCCATGATGAATGTGTGGTTGAAGCCCTATGACATGCAAAACCTTGCTTGTGATCACATGGTAAAATCTATGTGACTTATGAATATGCTTGGTTGAAGCTATGTAAAACTTGAATGTGTCTTGGCCTTGTGCAATGAATGTTAATGTGAGGTAGTAAGGTATTGTTGTTGTTGTTGTTGATTATGGCATGTGAATTTTACATATTAATAATCATGCATGTTAATGTTTTAGTTAGAGATAATTACTATTGTAATTTCTTTGAAATCTCATTCCTTCCAATGACCAACCTTAGGCCAAATTTCTGAAAGTAAGAGCAAGGAAGTGGATGCCTGAGGTGGGTTGTTTGGCTTCCAATTCTTGAGAAAAGTTTGCACATGTTGTGAATATTGCATTATGTTAAATTATGGAAGAATATATGCTAAACACCTATAATGATAAGTATGTGATATGTGCTATACATATATGCCAAGCATGCTAGATAATCCTGTTATGATGTTGAGTACATGAAACTATAGGAATTGTTGGCCAAGGTGTGGCAGCAATTGTCCCATGGTGGAGGCCTAGTCATAATCAAACCATGGTGCTTGGGTGTCTACTCTATTGAAAGTATGTTGGGAATAGCTTTTGAAAAGTGATTTTATGCACTCCGATGTAAATATGTGAGATGAGTTTTGTCTCGACTTACTTGAAAGTGATTCTACAAGCACTTTTAAAGGGTAGCCAAACATGCTCTGAGGGTTAAGGAAATAGAGTTGCGCCCTGACTAACAGTTATAACTTTTGACCTAGTTGTAAGTGCTTGATTCTAACAATTGATATCAAAGCCAAGTTATGGGTTCAATTTCTATTAGAACAACTGCTGAGGGGGAGATTGTTGGCCAATGTGTGGCAATAATTGTCCTATGGTGGTGGCCCAGTTGAGGGGCCAAGTCATAATTGAACCATGGCGCTTGGGCGTATGCTCTACTGAGGATTAAGGAAATAGAGTTATGCCCTGTCTAACAGCTATAGCTTTTAGCCTTATGGAAAGGGCTTGATCCTAATAGGAATTAGGCGTGTTAGAACCAATGAAAGGGGTCCGACACCCTTAATAAAGGCATACCTTCAAGAAATGATGAAATAGGGAAAATGAAGTCCAAATGACTTCAAATTTTCCAGAAAAAAACTATAAATTCTAAGCTTTAAAATGAACCAAAGTTTGTTGAAATTGGATGTGTATGTAAAAAGTCATGAATATCCAAAGTTAAGGGAAAAATCTGGAAAATTAAAAAATGATCAAATGAATAGTGAATATTCACACAATTTATTGTATTAATTGAGTAAGAATTTGGCCAAATGAGTTTTTTTTTTCCTTGTAGTGAATTAAATAAGCTTTAATTAGAGACTTGACCACTTGATTTTGATTTTTTTATACTTAGTTATGAATTTTCAAAGTTGACCAAAATTTTGAAATTTATCGAATGAATAGTAACTTGTGAATAGTAATTCGAGAAAAATTTTAATATTTCACTTGGTTAGCTAATTCTAAAGTATGGAAGGCATTCAAGTGGTCTAGTTAGGTCTCTAATGTGTATTAAAGCTAAGTAAGGGATGTGTGACAAGTAACAAGTAAAAGGATCAACCATCTTTTGGTTTGACCCAAGTATTTCTCCTATACCACAAGAACCCCCTTCTCACCTAGCGAAGTGGAAGGCAACAAGGGTCAAATGGGGCCGGTATATCACTCCGAAAGTTTCTACTGTGGGTGAAAGGATTGTTAGTAATTAAATTATTTTGTTACATATGTTTTATTATTTATGCTCTACTGATTTAAAATGAATTTGTTACTTGTATGTAGGATTTACTTGAGGAGCAAACATCCCAATGTTCTTTCACTCCTAGTCAAAGAATGAATATTTTAAAAACAGCTATTGGGAAGCCGGATCACTACGACATGTTGTAGGGGTTGAAAAAGGTGTTGGTTATTTAGAAAATCGATGACTAATATGCATTTAAATTTTAGTTTTCACTAATAATTGATGTCCAAAGGTGAACTTTAAAGGACACAATCCTTCATGTTACAAATAGATGTTGGTTACTTGTAAATAATTGATGCCTAATGTCTAATGTTAAAAGCAACATTAGTTAAACTAATACCGAAAGAAACATTAGATGTCATGTATTAGCTTAACAAACATTAAAAATGTCATTAGACATTGGTTATTTGTAAATAAATGATGTTCAATGTCTAACATTAAAAAATATTAGTTAAACTAATGTTAAAAGTAACATTAGATGTCTGATATTAGCCTAACTAACATTAAAAAAGCAATTAGACGTCGATTATTTGTAAATAGCCAACGTCTAAATCCTAAAGTTAAAAGCAACAAAGTTAAACTAATGCCATAAGAAACATTAAATGTCAGGTATCAATTAAACTAACATTATAATGAACAATAGATATCAATTATTAATAAATAAGTAATGTCTAAAGGTTTACTACCAAAATTTTTTCATCCTTGTCATTTACATCTAATGTTGATTTATCTTTATAGCCAACATTACATCTTTCCCTTTAATGTCACATAAATAACTAACGTCTAATGGATAAAGAAACAACATCACTCAATTTACACATCTCTCACTATTTGATGTTAGATGTCCTATTTGACCAATGTTATATGTGTTTCCTTTTCTTGCAGTGTTGTTATCTTGGTGTAAGGTACTTTTTTGTCGTATATTGGATTTGTATTAAGGCACTAAAATCTCTTAGAATCTTGGAAGATATAGTGGAAACACTTAGAGGCATTCTTGAGACTCGACACATGTTGAGAGGTAGATTGAACCAGTATAAATCATTGTGTGTATACTCTATTCACTATTTCTCTACAATTATAGGGTGATATCTCTATAATCTAACTCTTGTCATAAGTTCAATTTGATAAATTTCTACAATTTTTATTATGACCCAATTCAGCCCTTCTTGGTTGAAGTTATGCATTAACAAGTTTTTGCCCCTCAATTATATATATTTATCCCTCTAGTTTTCAAATGGGGAAATCTTGGAAAAATATCATTGAAATTGAGAAAAGATAAATGAGGGTGTTTAATATCCATGATATCATATGTTAGACCATGGGGAGAAAACCGGGATTATGTTATGTTTCTAGAAGACGTTATTACCCGAGTTACATGTAAATGGTGAGTCATAGGGGACCTATGTTGAAATACTAAAGCTTTGATTGAATACAAGTAGGAAATAATGAAAGTAAAGTAGGCAATTGTGAAAGTAAAGTAGGAAATCACAAAAGCAAAGTACTGCCTACCTCAGTTTCGTTATTACCTACTTTAGTTTCGCGATTGTCTATTGTAGTTTTATTATTACCTACTTTATCATGGATTCCCTTGTGACTTAGCATTTCCAACTTTAATTTCATGACTGAATATTGTAGGTTCATGGTTACCAACTTAATTCCTTTTCTTCCATAAAAATTTAATAATTCAACATGAATCCCATGTGACTAATCATTTCAGACTTTAATTTTGAGATTGCCTACTTTAGTTTTGTTATTGCCTACTGTAGCTTCTCGATTGCCTATTATAAATATGTTATTACTTATTTTATCAAAGTTCTCTGTGACTTAACATTTCCATATAACTCAAAGGTAAATTTCCATATAGCTCAAAGGTAATAGTGTCTTTTGGAGAAATTTCACTATCCCATATTCCTCGATCCCCTTGGTTTGACATAGTATTATAGATATTAGCAAAGAAATCAAATGTGGACCGGACTTTAAACCAATCAAGATAGTGGGTTAAATGTCAACGGAAAGATCGGGGTTAATCTGTAGGTCAAACTGATCATATCAAAATAATATAATTTAACAAAAATAGTCATATTTGATTAAAAACAAATTAATATAATAACATTTAACTAAAAAAGACCACTCAAAACATAATATTTTGATACATTAATGTCTCACACAACTATTTGATTGTAACCATAGGAAAATAATGCATTGAGAACATATTTTTGTTCTTACAATTAATCAAAAGCTACAAGGTAACAAAATAATAAAACACTAGAATATAGTCACTAATACTTAGTAGTAGTTTGATTTAATAATCCAAAAAATAAAAATAAAAATCCTTAAAGTGGTGACAAACTACAACAATAAACCAGTTAAGGGTAGATTAAATTCATCAAAACTAAAAATTAAAAATTTATAATTTTTTTAAGAATTAGTCTGAATCTGATTGAATTAATTAGGTGATTGAGTCAACTCGGCTGGTCCATTTTAGATTTAATTTTTCTAGATATTAGACATTCTCATTTGTCTCCTTCAATGCGTATTTTTTTGGGGATTTTCCCTTTTCAAATTGTAGTGCAACAATATTTAATATGGATTGTGATTATAGTAAATTTATTCCCTCCTTAACAAATACTCATTAAAATCATAAAATAATCATTGTGAAGACCCAATACATTGTGCTGCATACTGAGCAGTAAATTAAATGGGCATTCATAATAAATAAAACTTTAAATGTTCAACCTATTTTCTGTTTTCTTTGGCATTAGCGATCAGAGTATGGCAATGGTACTATAAAATATTGATTATTGGATATTACTGTCTGTCATGTCTAATTAATGCATAGTACTACGGAATTCATTTAATTATTTCAGTTGAGTCGAAGTTGCATCACCGTTTTAGATTATTCGTTAAATTTTAAAATATTAGAAAATGGATGAGAATGAGAAAAATCTTTCGATTGTTGAAATCAAATTGCATCAATAACTTCTAAAACAATACTAGTATATTATATTATATCTAAATTTTATATTTTATATCGACTAAAATAGATCATATTAGATTTGAAGGAGCAATGATAGCTCTCAAAGTACTTAATTAAATGACTAGCTTTAATTATTTTAATAATTTCAAAACTTATATTAGTACTTTAGTAGTTTAAAAAGTGTGTTGGGTACTCTCGAAATGCACAAGGATAATTAATTCTATTTGATTTCATTCCAAGAGAAATGCGTTCAGCACTCAATAATTTTCTTGCAGAAATATCTTCAAATTAAGTTTGCACCCATTTGTGAAATGGGAAGCACTCTCAGAGCATATTTAGAAATATCTTTTAAAAAATAATAGTACGTAATCTGTGTTAAATATATGAGAAGAATTTTGTTTCGATTTGTGTGATATATAATCTTTTACCAATTACTAATAAAACTCATTTTAAAAAAAAATCTATATTTTTAATCAACATGTTAAAAATAAGTCATATTATTCTTATTCATAATAAAGTTTGCTATTGATTCATAGAATATTAATTATATTGGAATCTGAAAAGAAACCAATTTGGCCTAGCATGTGCCATTGTGCTGAACACGTTACTGGTGCCAGTTCATCTGATTATTAATATAAACAAGCACACTTTATTAAGATGTAATTAATTAATAACATATTCAACTGTGGGTGATAAAATAGAGAAAAAAAATCCCAAAAGTTATATGCACTTCTTAATAACCTTAATTTATTTTCAGCTTCTTCTCTTAATTAAAATAGAGCATGTAGTGTCGATTTATTTATTTTTATTCAATATTATCCTTTGGTATACTCTATTTTTCTAATGAGAGCTAATTAAACAAGTAATTGCTTAATCGAATGTTATCTTGGATCCTCAAAAAAACTATTTAGTGATATCAATTAATTTTTCTAAAGGTACATTGACAAATCATAAATTCTAATTATTCATCTATCAAATCATGATCGCCACACTACAACAAAATAAAGAGGAGAATTCATTTCGATATGATAGCAATCATAAGTTGGTAAGGGGACAAAGTTACAACAATTCAAATGTCAATAATCCCAAATACAAACAAAACATAACATTATTGTTAACCCTAAAACTGAAACACAAGTTTATCAGGTATTATATTAAAATCCATATGAAGAAGAAAGTTTCAACGCTGTCTCTGTAGTTGCTAGATTCCTTGTCTGAAAGATATAACCATATTCGCAAACTTTATTGCCACTGGGGGGCAAAGCCATTCGCCCGCCGTGATCTTTGACGGTAATCACCAGAAAAACTAGCAGCAATTAGTTATTAAACTGATGATGACACGTCTTGTTACCATTTTATACAATACTCATATCAGCAGTATATAGAAACAACAACTTTGGTGTCCCACTCCACTAGATGTGTTCGATTACATGGATTGTATAGCATTATTGTATTCTATTAATAACTAAAAGTTTTGTATAAATTGTTAGCTATGAGATTCCTTCGGTGTTGAATAACTTTATTAAATGTTATTTTCAGTATTTTCTGACATTTTTTAGACTACTTTATACTATTTGATTTACCTTTATACGTATTTGAACCACTTTAAACAATATTTTGTACCATATTTTCAATAGATACCACTTCAGCGACATTTAGTAACATATAAATAAATCAATAAAGAAGTTTATATTTTGTCTTTCACCCACCAATCATAGGTTTCACAGATGGTTCGAACTCAATCTCACGCTTAAGATCTTAAGAACAATATTTGGTGTCAGTTAGGCTTTAAGCCCCCCCCCCCCACATGCACACAAATTTGATGCTCCTACACATATAAGGCTATTCCTGCTGCTCCTACTACTTTTATTTTCTTACAGATGTTTAGATTAACAAATTTGTTTAATTCTATAATGTCTATTTGTATATAGAGATGCATGCCTGGTTGGTCCAAATGAAAGTGGTGTTATCTGAAAAAGGTGTGTAAGATAAGAGCAGGAAAAAAAAAAAAAAGATATATTGATCTTGTCGATGGCCCATAGGGATACTACACATTCAGCTTTGGATTTTTTTGTTTGATCTGAAAAAAAAAAAAATTGGATTTCACAGAAGCTATAAGTGCAGCTCCTTTTACTTTTGTTATTTAATGTATGTGCAGATGTAAGAATTATATTGCTCATATAACAATGAATATCTATCTATCTATCTGTGTGCGCTCGCGCGCGCGCCAATGCCGGCAGCTTTCGCTTGAATAATATTTTGAGTTGCAGAAAGTGTTAATTAAATTGGGTACATGAATATAGTGATTATCAAGTATGTACGTATACCTCAAATAATTTATACACAAAGATATGAGTTCATTATGAATTCAAAGGTAATTTTTATATTTCTTATTTGTGATCTGTGGATATGCATTATTAATTATTGATAATATCAATATTTTTTAAAGAGAAAAAGAATTCAAATGCCATGACAAATTGATTATATAAGAAGGCTACTATTCTTAGTCGTGTGACACTTAAGGAACACTGCTGTCCTTTTCCTCTCCAATAATTGAACAAGGGAGCACAAAAATAAAATAAAAATTAATTTTTTCAATTTTAAGTTTATGTACTATGGGCCTTTAAAATTTAGATAGTGGAATGTCAAATTTTATTTCTATATTCATGAAAATACTCCAGTAGTTAATTACTTTCTTATTTTAGTAATATCATGTAATTAATGCTCTAATGAAAATATGCTTTAATTTATAAATTTTGAACATAATTTCATTTAATTTTAAATTATTTTAACGTAATTTATCTTAGTTTAATTTTATATGTGCATGTTAATTTCGTAACTTGTCATGTTTCACCGATAATGAATTATCTAACAAAAGAAATATACAAATTTAAGACAATTCACTGTTAATTTTAAATATAAAATTAATTACACATAATTAATAATGCAGGAAAATTATATATAATATGTGTGTTTGGTTAATATAATGATTAACTTTTCAAAATTATAACATATTCTTTGTCAAATTGTTTCAATAATAAAAGGATATAGTGACATAAAATGAACTCTTTAATCTTACCTTTTGTGTACGGCAATTTGCAATTGATATTTTTGGTCAATCGTGACCGACAAAAAGGTTGGTCCCACTCCCACATTCACAACTTGGATGCCAGAAGAGGAAAACAACCATATCTGTATGGATGTTATATCTTCTCCCATCAAATCATTAAAGCATTTGCATTAATGTTCAAAATGAAAGGTCTTCCAAATTCTATGTGAGCCTCTCAAATTTGGAAACGATTTGTTTTTGCATAATGATATTTAAGTCTTAAGATATCACTTCCCTTTCTAAACATAGGAGCTGGGTAATAAATTTACTTTGGTATTAAATGTAAAACTTTAATCAAATTTATCTTGTAAATTTATAATTTTTTTACATAAAATATCTTTATTGATTGCATATATTAAATGTTTTTCATATATTAAGAAACAATTCCAATGCATATGATTAAATGTAGTAATATAGGAAAACTAATATATGTTTGTTACAAATAGTTAACTTAACTAATTTTTTAATTTCTACAAATTAATTATTTAATTTTTATATTAAAAACCAAATGTAGTATTAAATTATCAATAAATAAGTTTCCAAATTTTTTTTTGAAAAATGAATTTTAAATATCAATTCAAACAACTGGAAACATGAATCTCAATTACAAATAGAGAGTTGCATTTAAAATTGAAATACCTTATTTGCAATTAATATCATGAATTCATATTTGTAACTCATTTTTTTTAAAAATTCTTATGTACAATCTAACTTTATTCAATTATTTTTTTATTTTCTTCTGTTTTATTTTGATTTTTTAAGGTTTGAAATACCTTAATTAATTTAATACTGGAATTCATAATGATTAGTCTATTTTTTTTAATGTATTCAAATGGAATTTTTATTTTATATTGTACCCAAAACATTAGATAATAATTGATCTAATCTGATGAAATAAGAATTTGAGTCAATGTCGCAAATGTCCATTTTGACTAGAATTTTTGGCAGACATGCATTTATGTGCAACAAACTTTGGAATATGTTACACAGGCTAAAAGCTCATTAAAGTCATGAATTTTAGTGTACATATTGTGATTTTAAAACATTTTGCTAATTCAGTGGAAGGAGGTCTAATTGTGAGTTATATAGGTGGTTGAGCGGGTGGAATTAAATTCAAACTATTTCACATCATGAAATAAATTTTTTTAGCAAGTTGGATCCACATAGTATTCGGGATGTGACACGGGAAGAGAAAAAGGGAAGTGATAGAAAGGGAAAGGAGGGGAGAGGGGAGGCCGGGATATTAGAAATAATTTGGGAGGAATTACATTGAGATCTTAAAGACTTTTTGAGTGTGAGGGTATAAACAGTAAAAATATTTGTTGTGATGCTACACTTTTAAAAATATTTATCTATATGTTACAGTCAAACTCGTTCTTCAAGTGAATGAATTTAAATTTGTACTGAACTTGTTCACCTGAAAAACGAGTTCAGTGTCAAATGCGTACTTCTAGACAAAAATCGTTCATTAGGTAAACGAATTTGGGACTGATAACCCAAACTCGTTCAGCAGGTGAACAAATTTGGGGTTGTCAGCCCCAAACTCGTTTAGCTACTGAATGAGTTTGGGGGGTAGCCCCCTTCCCCCCATCTCATCCCACCCCACCCTATGTTGCCCCCACCCCATATTAAATTTTTTTTATGTATTAGACCCCTCCCCAACTAAGAAAAAAATTATTATTTTTTAAATCCCTCCTCCAATCTAAAAAAAATTTTGTTATTATTTTTTAAATCCTCCAAACTAACTCTTTAGAAAAAATTAAATATTTATTTAGATAAAAAGACAGACATGTAAAATGAAAAACATTGAACTTATAATTTATACTCTCCCTCACTTTTTTAAATTAAAAAATACTTAAAATATTAAAAGATAAGAAAAAAATTATTTTAATATCTTAAGATAAGAAAAAAAATCTTAAATCCTATAATGAATCTCTTTTTATGATTACTTTTTTGAGCCAAAAAAATCGAGTTAATGGTCATGTATAATAAATCTCTTTTTACGATTACTTTTTTGAGGCAAAAAAATCAAATTAAAAATTTATATTCTCTCTCACTTTTTTAAATTAAAAAAGGCCAATGAATAAACTTGAAGTTAAAAAATCATTTCCTCACTGAGAACAAGCTTTAAAAAAAGTGATAATTGAAGATGAGATGATTAGATAATAATGTATAATAATGTTCAATAATTATAAAATGATATAAAGAAAAAAAAATATGAAGAATATATTCATTAATAAAAGATCATGACTCAATTTTTTTACCTTAAAAAAGTAATCGTAAGAAGAGATTCATTATAGGATTTAAGATTTTTTCTTAACTTAAGATATTAAAATAATTGTTTTCTTATCTTTTAATATTTTAAGTATTTTTTAATTTAAAAAAGTGAGAGAAAGTATAAATTATAAGTTCAATGTTTTTCATTTTAAATGTCTGTTTTTTTTATCAAAATAAGGATTTATGTTTTTCTAAAGAGTTAGTTTGGAGGGATTTAAAAAATAATAACAACTTTTTTTTTTGGGTTGGGGAAGAGATTTTAAAAATAATAATTTTTTTCTTAGTTGGGGGAGGGGTTTAAAATATAAAAACAAATTTGTTTTTTTTAATATGGGGTGTGGACAACGTGGGGTGTGATGGGATGGGGGGAGGGGGGCTACCCCCCAAACTTGTTCAGCAGCTGAACGAGTTTGAGGCTGACAGACCCAAACTCGTTCACCTGTTGAATCACTTTGGGCTGTCAGTCCTAAATTCGTTCACTTGTTGAACAATATTTGTCTGGAAACACGCATCTGACACTGAACTCGCTCTTCAGGTAAATGATTTCAGTACAAATTTAAATTCGTTCACCTGAAGAACGAGTTTGACTGTAGCATGTGGGTAAATATTTTCAAAAGTGTAGCATCACAGTAAATATTTTTCATGTTTATAGCCTCACTATCAAAAAGCCGATCTTAGGAGAAATTATTCCTGAAAGGGTCCCAATGTACTTAAGGGTAAGAGAACATAATTGTAAAATCACCAAGCTACCCTCATTGATTAAAATGTGATGTGACGGTTGTTAACATAGTTTAATTGATCAGTCCAAAAAAACATAGTTTAATTGTCAATAACAAATGCAGAGTGTAGGTTGACATTAGTTGTTAATACATTCCTCAACAGTTGTCATTGTAGTTAGTTTAATTGTCACCAACAAGTCTGTGGTGTAGACTGACATTAAAAATGACCAGCACATATGGAAAGTATCTATTATGTTTCTTTTAGGGGATGTTTGTAAATGGTTGAAAAGCTTATATGCCATATGTTGGGGGTAGTGTAAAAATAAGAACAATAAAGGAAGAAACAATTTATGAAGAGTTGAGAACAAAGATATAATCAATTGTTGAAAAAAGCCATAGAATTATTATGAAACTTACAATTAACTTTAAGTCAGAACAAAAATGGTTTATTATTATCAAAGATGCCATGAGGATGGCCACACTACCGAGACTTGCAAGAATCTATTTAAATTATAATATAAAGTGATTATCACCAAAAAAAAAAAATAATATAAAGTGATTGGTCATGGTAAGCACCTTAACTTATCATTGAAAGAATTCTTATTTGTTAATTCTTGCACCTTAACTTATCATTTCCTTGATGCCAAAACCTTGATATAAAATTATATTTCTCAAATAAATTGACTTGTCAATGCAGGCACTATCACTTATCCTTGTAAGTGCTTTAAGTTGGTTTTTTTGGGAATTTAGCTCTATTAATTTGATTTATAGAGTTTCATTTGAAGATTTAATTTTAAGCAATGAATGCAATATATTCTCCACAGGTTTATATATATATATA
>QFDD01121294.1:0-16546 GCA_006871305.1 Vachellia collinsii | reverse complement strand
TTGTGTCTATCTTTGCACCTCTTCAAAATTTGATTGTGTTTGATATTCTTACTGAAAAACTTTATTGTTAAAATTTCATCTTAACCCTTTCCTTAAACAATATCGGTGGCTCATCTTCATTGAAGTGTAGTTCAACTTTTCAAATTCTATTAACAGCAATGATAAAATTCCCCCACTTTTAAAACATAATGTCTACTTTTAGACCTTAAAAAGTTAATTGTGCTAGATACTCCTAATAAAAAATTTTATTGCTAAATTTACACATTTACCCTAAATAATTTTAATATCCAATGACTGGATATTTGATTTTTCAATTTATCCCTCCTATTAAATTTCTATAATAAATTTACATAACGTGTCAACATGGAACTAGAGTCATGCCCCTAAGCATATAGGGGAAGTGTTCATACTGTTAAAGAAGACTTGTAAACAAAAGTTAAATACATGTAATTAATTAAAAACAAAAGATATGCCGTGTTACATAATTTTATTTTTATATAGTAAAATGATTTTAGAATCATGATACTAAACAACTTCTATCAAAATTAAATTCTCAACATTTAATAGTAATAAAAAAAGAAAGAAAAGAAATTCCTCATTTAAAGTGAAATATAGACTTTTTTTTTTAAAGCTGGATATATTCAAGGGAAAATTGGAGAATGAAATCTGCTCAGCATACGTGGAAACTTAGTTATGTGTGTGGATAGTGCTGGTAATATGGGCCAACCTGCAGGGTGCGGGTTGGCTCGCCGCGGGTTGAGCCTGCCCCGCATCAATATGGGTTGGGATTTTCCCAACCCAGCCCGCCACTTTTTTTTTAAAAAATTTTTTTTACTCATAATATTTTTTCAACTTACACTTAAAATATATTTTTTATTTGTTTCAATACCTCAAATGAAATATTTTTTTTCATAAATTTAATTAATAAAAATACATCACAACTTGAACATAAAATATTTAATTTAAATTTTATATAATACACTTTATAAGATTGAATTTAACCTAAATATAAAACAATCAAATGATTAATAAACATTCAATATTAATTAGGTTTACATTATAATAAAACGTTATCTGTATTTTTTTTATAAAGCAATTTTAATGTTTTTTTAAATTTAAAAAAAAAAGAAAAAATGTTGGCGGGCTTGGCGGGCTAGCCCGCCGCGGGTGCAGGCCAAAAATACCCGCACCCAAATGGTCCTCTATTTTACTAACCCAACCCGCCACGGGTTGGCGGGTTGAGCCCACCGGCACTATGTGTGGAAGGCTCCATTTTACAATTAATTTAATAATGAGGAATTTTTCTTCAATTCTCCCTATATTCAATCAAGATAAATAACATGCAAAAGTATACACAAATTTGCAGCTTTTATTGTTGCTGGAACAATGTGGCATAGCTCAGCAACATGTCGATTGAATTATTTGAAGCCAATTGTTATCAATATAATCGAGCAAGAAATATATTGAAGAGTTGGTGCATAGCTAGCCGAAAATCAAACTTTTATCAAATGCTTGGTCTAAATTTTCCAAAAAATTAGCCCTTTACGATTACGGACTTGTTTGGCAATTACTTAAAAAGCATTTTTACGTAAATTAAAACAAAACTTTTCTCACATACTTACCTCGGATTACGTAAAATCACTTAAAAAAGCTATTCCCAAAACATCGACAATGATTAGGCATAAACCAGCTTTTATCAATCATAATTCATCTCTCTAATGAAAGGTAGGGGATGATCAAAGATAACAAAATGATTATCAATGTTGCTAATAATGTTGCTATGTTAATTATATCTCCCGATAGTTTATGTTACTACATCTTTATAAACAAAATTATGAGAAACATTCCAATTTTAGTTTATAGTGCTACAGGCACACTTGATAATATTAAAAGGGACTGTGGTTTTGCTGTATCTGGTCATAAGGTTGATGGTTTCAAATTAATTAAGCATTCAGAAGTTGCACGATAATTACTCATTCTCATCCAACATTGAGAATCTGAATCTTGGTTACAGAAATGGAATATTTTCAAGTCTTATGGTTGATCAACATCACAATTCAGAGGAACCCAATTTAGATACATAAATATACAAAAACATGTGACACAGCATAGCAAAATATAAGAAACTGCATGACACATTATCTCACATTGTGAACCCCGCTTGTGCAGGAGCCACATTACTTACAATATATATAAATGTCACAACTCGCTGGACCCCACTAAAAATCCTATCTTCCTCGGGTTCACTTCAAATTTACATAGACTAGAGCTGAAAGGAGAAAAAAAGCAAAACTGTATATGGTTGACAACTACCTACAAGCGAAGAATGGTACGAAGAGTGTCACAGAGGTTTTGAATGGTCTGCTGCTCTTGGGATGCCTGCAGCTCCTGCAGCGGCATATCTTCATAACACCTAAATAAGGAATGAGTATTGATGTCAAAAGGGGTAATCACAAGCTAACGGAAACAGAATCCTACATGGTACACTTGCTACAAGTGGCCATAGATCAACCCAATGGGGCGTCAGAATCCCCCGTTGCGGGATTTTTTTTTTTTTGGTCCCCTCATTACCCAACAAGTAGCTAAATGATATAACCAGATATAATAAGTGCTTCCTTGATGTAAGCATGAAGAAATTAAGACCACACAGATCACTGATTTATTCCCAGCTTGAAGAAGAGACCTGATTAGGGGTTTTGTTAATATTTCTTAATCAAAAAATACGATCTAAAGAGATTGAAAAGGCAGCCACATGCTAGTTGCTCAGTTACGAGATTTTAGCGAGAGAATCAAGAATAAAACATAAATCAAAACAATAATATTACTCCTTAAGAAATAGGAACAGAAAATAACAATTTTTTTTTTGGACTGAGCAAATAACAGAATTAAATGAAATGAAGGGATAATAACTAGTTTATGACCCATTTGGGATGGCATATTAGGCCCACATATATTGTCACGTAAAGAGGCAGACTATTGTCAAGTGCAAGTGCAAGTTGGAGGGAAGAACATACATCTTGTGGTAAGATAAAGCCTGGGCCAAATTCAGCAGAGTAGAACTTGATGTCAGTCTCTGGTAAATGCTTGGAGGAACAGGCATCTGCTGCATGTCAATTAGAATACAACATGAATGACTGTTCCAGACATGAGCACACACAATCATGCTAAAATGCATGTATGCACATGTGCCCACGCACACACAACCCTACCTCAATTTGTCCTCTGCGTCCCCTTTTGGACTGTCCATCACCACTAAAAAGCTCATGCAATGCTTCTACTGTAGCAGTTCCAGTCGTATCTTGTTGCATACCACCAAGCACATTGTCTGATAGGAGAGCAATAGGGGATATATCTGTTGCCCTTAAGAATGGAATGGGTACTGTATTACCGGCAGCATAAATTGACCAAAGCTGCAAATTAGCAAAACTTTTAACAGGATATCACTCTGTAGACTGGAGTAACAAGAGATGAATATAAGAGCCCCAAAAGAGTAGGGGAAGTTAACACAGTTGTGCTAGACATTTGCCAAGCCATTGTCCAGGAACCTTTTCGTTATCATTATTCTTTATTAAAGGCTGTAAGCCTCTTCAATTCAAAAATGGCAGATTTGTCTTGGACTCTTTGGGATTGAGCTACAGGACTTGCCTTATTTGACATTATATAGTCCTGCCATTTAATGATAAAAGTGCTTTTACCCAAGAACAATATTAACAAAGTCTTATCCCACTAGATAGAGTTGGTTACATTGATTATAGAACACCATTGAACTTGATCAAAATCCAATATTTGGATAGAAAAAGTAAAATAAAAAAATAGCGGTAGAAAAATAGAAAAACCTTAATCGAATGGTGGGATATACCAACACTAAAGCAACATATTACCTGTATAACACCCAAAGCTATAGCAGTCTTCTACGTGCAGGAGCATATTGTTATGTTCTATCATTAATATATAAATTGAAATACAATATTACCTTATCCTGTAAAGCAAATGCTTTTCTGCTGACTGTTTCATTCTTCAATGTACCATTCCTTCGATCACTGCTGACTCCAACTGATGCTTGGAAATCACCTCTTACTTTGCATTTCAGCTCAGCCGAGTCATTAACAGGAGATAGAGACGATTTGATAGTACTAGTATGAGCACCCAAACCCCCAATAGAAGCATCACTTGAGACAGCAGCTTTTAGACTCTCCACCCTAACAAGTCATCCAGAGTAATAAGGCACCATTCAGGAAATTTCAGTGAAAATGAATAGAATGGGGAGGAAGAGGTAAAGAAGAAATGTTATTTAAGGTAAAAGATGTATATTTAATAAGTTCTGCCCATGTTAATAAAATTAAGGGTACGAATGATAGAGGCAACTTTCTTGACAAGATATGCAAATTGTTCACAAGATGGCTTGTATTTCTTTACTATGTATAAATTATTTGCCATTTCTTTAATATTGGGAAAGGGAGAAATGCCTACAATATCAGCAATAGAGACATACCGAGAATCAGCCAACCCGCCCCCTGTTCCACTATTGAAGGAAGCAGAGGAATCCGCATTATCTGCACCCTGTGACGAAACTGCTGCTGTATCAACCTCATCTCCATGTACGACTACAGTGCCAAAGTTACCTAATAAACAATCCACATGAATTGCAATATCGATTTAATGCAAAAACATGTTGAAATTTGCCAGCAAAACTTGAAATCCAGATCCATTCCTGCCTCTCTTATCGTACTTATGCATACATTGTGACACAAGGATAAAAATCAACATTCAAAGAATTGTAGGTCATGCAACAAATAAGAGCAAGAAACACAAACCTTCACTCAATTCCACACTTTCCAACCTATTCAGCTTCCTGAGAGTGCCACCCGAGGAAAGACCACCTGCCCCTTGAACCCCAATGTTAAGGGGTCTTGACGGAACAGTGTCTCCATAGTCATCATTCAGTTTTTGCTCATTTGACTGCTTCAGATCAAGAACATTATTACACATAAAATACCTTTCTTTCCTTTCCATTTTTCCCCTCAGAGAAGGGAGAAGGATAAATGAGCTTATGTGCTCATGAGTGGCAGTAAAAGGCTGACAAAAATCTAGCCATACCTGATCTTCTAATGCGGCTGGTGCAATAGTTTGTGCTTGCAAAGCCATAGATTTCCTGATTTGCCTTGCCTTTTCAATTTTTGGCAGCATTGCTGTTGATCCAGTTTTCCATTTGTCAAAGAATTTATGCTAGGACGTAGAAAAAACTTGAACTCAATGATAGTGCAACAATCAAACAAAATATGCAAACACGATATCATAAACCTATTAATTTAAAAATTAATAAAGGCATTCTTTAGAAGTTAGGAACTTAAAAAATAGCCTCCATTATATGCCTGCTCAGGCAACACAGAAAGTACCAGAGGGAAAAACTTTATAAGTGAATTTATCAAAAGGAAGACCATTCAACTTCAGCATATGAGAAGTCTGAAATCACAAGAAAATCATTGCCTTGGCTTGCATTTGAAGAAATTGTTTTAAGGGATAACTTCAGTCAAAAAATTATGGATTAACGTGCATTCAATACCCTGAAGTGTTTTCTCAAGTGCATCCAGTACCTTAAAATGTTTTTTAAACATCTAACACCCTTAGGTATTTTTTCAGCTATTGAAATATTTTTTGGTGTATCCAACACCAAAGGTACAAAAAATACTTTAAGGGGTGACGGTCACATTTGAAAAAATACTTCAAGATGCTAGATGCACCATAAAATACTTTAGGGTGCTGAATGCACATAGAAAAATACTTCAAGATGCCAGATGCACCTTAACCAAGAATTACTAGAAAACATCAATTTTGGAGGTTATAAGAGACAACTATTAAGTATAATTAGGCAGTTATTTTCTGATAATACTAGCAACTAAAAAAAGTCAACTGTTTATTATAGGAAAGGGAAGAGTGAGAAAGACACCATGAGGACACATATGTAGCAAGGATAAATATGATGGGAGTAAAACTACAAGGATTAAAGGCTAATTCTTTGTATGATCATAAAAAGGAATGGCAATCATTTTCATTCATTAAATCCCATTATCAACAAATTTATTGTCTCATAAATACCAAAAATGAATCTCACAACTTTTCTAAGCACAAGAAAGTGAAAATTTAAAACTCTTTAATCCCTTTCATTTTTTGTTTCATAAAGAAAGAAACCTCAATAAAGAGGACGGGTGCACAAAGAAGGATGTCAATAACTCAATATATGTTATCCTCATCAAAACACAAGCAAAACTAACTCAATATATGTTATCCTCATCAAAACACAAGCAAAACTAAGTCATCAATGAAATGAAGCCCTCAAATTGCTCTCCACCTTCCATGTTTCCATTTGTCATCTTCCCTAGGATTCAAAGCTCACACAAGGAATGAATGTCATCTCCTTTTATTTTCCTCTATAATTTTTTTTCCTTTCCTCATTCCTTTTAACTTGTAATGTAATCCATATAGCCGACCCCACCTAGTGAAATAAGACTTTGTTATCGTTGCAATTCCTTTTAACTTACAAGCAAAGCTCTGAATCCTCTAACCAGCAGTAGATTTCACATAATATTCAGATTTCAAAACAGAAGCAACATTACTTGGCATACCTTTAACATCTCTGATGCGGTAGGGCGTAAACGAGGTTCCTTGGTAAGGCACTTGGCAACAAAGTCATGAAAATGTAGAGACCTACAAAAGGAAACCATCAAATTTATACATCCTCATACAAAGATATCAACTTTAGCATAGATGAAACAGATCAAACAGAACTGAACATCAGGAAGTATACAATAGTACATCAAAAGTAACTTAAACTAGAACATGTGAACTGGGTAACATCATTTTGCATTTCACCTATCAGTTGAAAAGCAGACATATACTGCTTTAGGATTGAATCATGATTTCTTGTATTTCAATTCTCCTCCCTGTGAAATCCTTTTCATTCTAGAAAAAGAATTGGATAGATCTAGGAATATGGGCTGGTATCAAAGATGGGTTGGGTTGGGCCAACCCATTTTCCGATACTCCTTGGATGACCAACCAATAAATAAAATAGAAGAAGAATAACGAAAAGCAACCATGTCATAAATGGTTCAATCTAATTCGCCACTAATACTACTAATGATGTTGGTACATTTCTAGCAGAAAACACTACAGCTACTGCACTCAAAGCCTTTAAACCATAAGATGTCAAAACTGGGCAGCACCTCTTGGGTTACCTCCAAGAATTCCTAAGAGGCCAATGAATAAACCACCAACAACAAGCTTTATCTCATTAGGTGGTTGGCTACGTGAATGGCACAATCATTATGCTCTATCAATAACCAAATCTTAAGATAGATTGTTAGCTAAAAGGTCCTATTCAATGATTTCCTTGAGCATTCTCTTCAGTTGTCCCCTATGTCTTTTTAGAGGACTCCATTCCATTTGATCTACTCTCCTCACCAGCGCTTCCAATGGTTTTCTTTGTACATGTCTAATATTTTTTTCTCCAAAAATCAACGAACCAACAAGCCACTTTTTTCCAAAAAAAACCTCCAAGATAAAGATGCTTAACCATCCTTTTGGTTGAGAAGAAAATGAGAGAAGAGGAAACCGGAGAGAAATTGTTATCACCTCCCATGTTTAAATGGAGGAGAGAAAACAGGGAGGAAAGAAAATGAACAAATTTGTAAATGACAAACAGACTTTAAGCCCTTTACAGCACAGAAAATTGTAACAAACAATCAAATGTAGCACTAAGATTGTAATGCTATGTATAACTGAACAAGTGCTTTATAACATAAAAGTTATGAACCAAAATTGTCTTATACCCAGTACTTTTGGGGGGGATGATAGACATAACACTTTCAAAACCAATGTACAAAATACCATTTAACATAGGAGCTCAAGATGATCACAATGACATCCTGAACTAAACTTCACTTTGGAACTCAAATTACAGATGTATAGCACAAGGTTACATAAGCCAATATTTAAACATCCTTTAGAATGTAACACAGGCTAGTTAAACCACCAAGAATGGGACTAACATTGATTTTCCATGGTATGGTAATTAGATACCATGACAGAATTTATTAAGCCTAACTAAAAGGATTTGTCATGCAAATTCGAATTCAAATTCAAGACTTCTGTTTAGTCAAATTCTACCAACAAAACAATGCACAAAACCATAAAATACAAAGCCCAGCAAAACAAAAGTTGTGGGATTAAGGAGACTATAAAACTCAAATAGCAAATAACTGCCATTTTAAACTCATGGCTTAATGTAGCAACAAAGAGTTGGATTTAAAGACACACCATTTTTCTTTATCCTCAAGCATTGGTGCTGGTTCAATGGATATCATGAACAAAACCTATATAAAAAGAACGGAATATCTCAGGTACTTCACCAAATACCATAAAAAAAATGGACATATAAGATAGCTTTCAAGATGCTGCATAAACAAGCACCAAAGATGTGAAATGTTAGTGTAATGACTCGATAGCTGACTCATAAAGCCATGTTTCTTGTACCATGGATCAAAATCTTCCTAAAGGCACAAAGCAACCAATTTTTTTGCAGTTTAGGAGAAAAACTTGAAAGGTAGCAATAATGGAAAAAAAATTATAGCAGAACAGTATAAAAGCAGGTCAAATGATTCTATTGACACTTGACAAGAAAAAACAAATCTCCAAAGTTGCTTTACAAGGAGCAATTCTTACAAAAGCTAGAGTGTCACATCTAAGGATAATAAATGACAAAAATATTGCTACTTAATAAAATTTACAACAACCGACAACAATGGTGACTAGCAAGTACAAGCTTCAGTATTCGCTAAGTAGAAGCAACTACATGGATCCTGTAATACATTCTCTCTAACGCTTAATCCGTCAGTTGCCACTCCAATTCACCTCACACTTGCTCTCCCCTTTCTCCCACTAAATTTTCCCCACTTCATAACTATTACAGATCAATGGATGAAATCATCGTAACTTCATAAAATTGCAAACATATATTATAGTTAAATATCATTATTTTTTTTTTGGGGGGGGGGGGGCAGAACCAGACACACATATCATACGCAAAAGCGTAGATTTTTTCAGTTGAAGACTAACCCTCATTGGATGGACGGCTGCTCTAGGAGGAAGGCCCTGAAAATTACAGTAAATGAGGTTATCTAAAGGAGCATAAGAATTATAAAACTCTTCCGTCTGGAATTAACATTAAGAATAATACCTAACAAAAAACCGCCACCAAATTAAATGAGCTAATATCATGAATAACGTTATATGGAAAATTACACAACTAAACAAAAATATCTTACTCATTACTGCAGATAAGCTTATAAACTTTCCTCCAACAAGGAATTTCAGCACAACGAAATGTAAAATATGCAAAGATGATATTGGATACTTGAAAGTTGGGAAAAATTTGCAAAAAGGAACCTATTCTTATATTTACCTTAGAAACACCACCCATAATAATGAACAAATTAAATTGCAGACATCCTATAGAGCAACTAATAATCCACATTTCGTTTCAGGTAACAGCATGACAAGACTGCCTGAAATTAGAAGCACAAACAATGGAAATACCTCTGCCATTTCAATTGCAGACACACCAAGAGCCCACACGTCTACCTGAATAAACAAATATATAAGATACAGTACTTTATAAAATGCATTATATTTTCAAAAATTAAAAAAAAAATTAACTAAAATTCCACCCGTCTATCAACACTATTAACCTGTAAATGGATACAGGAATGAATTAAAAGATCAATAATGCTTTACCAATTTTAATTTAAAAAAAAAATAAAGTAATCTCATTTAGAACCATACTAGATATAACAGGCTAAGTTTATTTCATTTCTAAATTAAATTAGTATTTTCAGGTAACAGAAAATTAATAATAAAAAATTCAATGGTTCTAGATTCTAGTGATCTGCCGATGTGATTAATTTAGATCTCCATTATTCTCCATCAGTTCCATATTTGATTCATGAAAATGGTCATATACTTATTATGTATATGCTGTCAAAACCCTCAACACTTTTCACATCCAATGCATAATCAAATTTCTTATTTTTACCAGTTCTTATTCTTTCAAATGCACTATTCTGTACTTTCCCTATATTACGAACTCTATATCGGCATAGTATTGTTTGTAGATAAAACTATATTTGTATACATTCTTATGCAAAAAGCCAAGAAGTCATCAACTTGTAAAAGAGATAGTTTCAAGCTTCAAATAATAACATCCGCAACCAGTGATAAAATGTTCTGTATGAAGTTAGCTGCCCATCAAAACCACTCACTTTTCTGCTCCTGATAATCAAATCAAAACCACTAATGCACTGGTAACTACTGAAAGTCAGCAGAATAAAAGTATCTCAGTCTAGTGTTTATATAGACATAACTGAGGCAACAAGCGTGCCTCTTAAGTAAGACAACAATCTAGGTTAAATCTATCTAAATCCCTTAAAGGATAAAATGAAATAAATTTTTACAAAAGGGTAACTTAAAGAGATAAAATATCAATAAAGAGAATAATTAGTAAATAATTAATAATAAAACCACTTGAAACTAAATGCGGCTCAGCAATAACACCAAGACAACTATTTATTTATCATCAAGTGTTCAAAGAATTAAAGATGCAAAGACCAGCACTTATTTTCAGAAGTCCATGAGGGCAGGGGAAAATATCCAAGATTATGAAAGAAGAAAAGGAAGCTGCAGAAAATTGAAGAGGAGAAATCAGATTTAAAGTACCTTTCCATCATAGCGACTTTCCTGAATAACTTCCGGAGCCATCCAATGAGGTGTTCCAATGAACTATAAAACAATTAAAAATAATCCTTCAAATCTCCGGTCATGCTAAGAAAATAAATAATAGTCAACCACATGATATTGAAAACATATTGAGCCTTAACCAAAGTCACATGCCATAATTATTCACAGGGAACAAATACTTTGTCACAAGTGCATGTTGCTTGCAAGCAACGAATAGTTGTGTTGACTGGAAAAATCAAGTATAGTTAGAAAACAAATTGTGACAATCATATTATTATATCTAAATGTACAAACAAATCAGAAATACATGACCAAAAGACAGGCTGAATATGTCAGAACTGATAAATCCACCTGTAGCCTCCGCCGATTCCTATTAATGTTATTGCTGGCAGAAATGCCACATATCACTTTAATTAGAATCATCTCAGTTAGTCCTGATAAAGAAACGTTCATGAGCATTCACTTAGCAGCCTGAATTCCTCAGTAGACGTGAAACATGATCGCCTAAGCCTTGTGCAGGAGAAGCTGTTTAGTATTCAATAAAATACTTATTTTTTGTGTTAAGGTGTTTGCCTCGGCTTTTGAAAAAAGAAATCATTTTTAAGTGACAGCAGGAGCAGTTCTTCTGTAAGAACCAATAAACTAGAGCATCTCCTTAAAAATACGAAGCAAAACTTTGTTTTTGAAGACAACACACCCTCACTTAAAATCACTAATTACCATAATGTCCTAACAACTCTATAATCATTTTCTTTTTTTCATAAGCATAGGTAACCTCCTAATGAAAGCAATTTTGTTCAAGGCACTGTCGGTAATAATCACCTAATCAATATATTTTTAGAGAATAGGAACTGTGATGTAAATATAGGAGGGACTGAGGGAACAAGGAAACTCTACTGAAGCAACCACAAGTATCTCACTTGCAAATAATTTGGTAGCCTAGGAGAATCTCCAAAGATATGTGCTCTGTAATATTTCGATAATTTCATTGCTCAGGGGCCAGAGGCCTATTTATAGAGAAGGATTACATAGCATTTTCGAATAAGGAAAATAAATTACAGAAACGGAATAACAACCCACATCCTAAGTGACCCCTAAAATATCTCAACAGAAGGGTAATAATTAAAATAAAATAGCATGACAAGCACAGCAACAATTTAAATAAACAACAAATAGCATTTGACTCGGTCTCTGATTCCTAGACTTGCTCTAAACACTTTCCACGTCTGGAGTACGTGAGAAGTGGCCTAGGATCCTTATCAATCGAGCATTAAATGTGAACACTTCTCCCAGTAAGAATTCAAACATTTTTAATCACATTGTGAGGGACTAGCTTATTTCAGCAAGATCCAACCCACATTGGTAACTCTATACGCATTTTACACTCCCTCTTTGCTGTACCCATTTTCACTCCATCTTCTCTGTACAGACCATGAAATGCCATCAAAATAGTAAAGAAAGAAATTCTCCTCCTTTATTTTTTAGTCCATATTTTGATATTTCTATTTCTATTTCAATTATATACAATATACATTAGACACATCTATTTTGATTAACATATTTAATATACGTACTGTAATTCGTATGGTGTTTTCTGTGCAACACCATTAGGGGGAAAGTTTGAAAATAGGCAACAACCTGCATTCTACAACCATTCTCTTAATTACAATTGACATTCAGCACAAGGTTTGGCCAGTACATGGTTTGTACTTTGTTCACACTTCAAACGCAAAGGATATCCACATGATGGCCATTTGCAAGGCATTAAAGAAGTTATTAGGGAGCATTCACTCATCAGCATAAGCTTTTTTGAATTCAGAACCCATCATCACAAGACCATTTGATAAACAAAATCGATAGGAATGAAAATGAAAAGGAAGATAAAATAGGTGGGTAGACAAAAAAATGTCGTAATTTAAAAATGATACTTGTGTCCTTGGGCAAAAGAACCAACAAAAAGGGTGAAGTAGTGATAACAAAATACACATTACATATCTCTTTTTGTATGTGATAGAAAGAGAATTCATTTCAATCACTCTAACCAATCGGAAGAGTTTAGAGATGCAATGTGGCAATAGCAACATGCGTACTCAACAGAAATAACAGGTTTGCAAATCAAGTACCGTGTTTCGCTTTGACATGGTCCTGGTAAGCTGCGCAGCAACACCAAAATCCCCTGCTCACATTGTCAAACAGCTTTTCTTTAACAACCAGTTGATTGAAGTCAAAGAATTCTAATGCCTTAGATATAAATCTCAATTTCAATTAACAACACAAAGATAGTAGGGGCAAAAAAGGGAAGGAGAGAAAAGCACCACAAAGTTCGTGCACTACTTTTCACAAAATCCGCTCTTACAATCTGTTCCAAGATTTCTAATCATTACCAAGAATAATTACTTAAGTCAATTTCAAATGCAAAAAAACCTAGTTCACAGAATGGTTTTAATGATTCAACAGAAATGGAACTGCCAGAATATTTTAAAGCAATGTCAATAATTGATTATTGAGAAGCAGAAGACATAAATAGCTTCAACATAGATCAGTCATTGAAATTTCAAGTACGAACCAATAGGTAACATAGGAAATTTAAAACAAAAATAAATCAGAAAACCATCATACAATTGTAGATTGATCAAATAATGTTTTCATCTTTCTTCAGTTTTCAAAGCAGTCAATTCAATTCAGAGATGTCAGTCTGAACCTCATCTAAGAAGTAATATTAATACAAAATAAGAAACACAAAACATAGATCATCAGAGTAACATAATTCTCCGAATGTTACAGTTATTTCCGTTAAAATCAGAAATAATCCAAATTAGAAAAAGGGTTTAAACATTATAAGCTATTGAACTCTATCTCTCTCTGAAGTCATCAATGAAGTGCAGCAGTAACTGTTAGATAGGTCTTTAAGAAATGAAGGTTTTCACTTTAAGCTAGGAACAGCTCCCACAGAGGACAGAATGGTAAGATACAAACACATATTCAACTTAATCAAACATGGAAGACCTTGCATCAAATGAGAGAATACAATAATGAACAACAACAACAAGAAGCCTAATCCCACTCCGTGAGGTTAGCTGCATAAACCGCATGACCCCTTGTATTATATCAACAACTAAATATTTAGATAGATTGTTAACCAAAATATCTCACTCAATGATTTCATTGGGTATTCTCTTCAATCTTCTTCTACTCTTTTCCACAATACATGAAAAATTGAAATAAGAAAGATGGAATCATAGGGCACGTCATTTCAATAGAAAGCAGCAAAAGTAAACAATAAGGCACCCAAGAATGACTGAGAATAATTCGATGCCATGAATTCAAGCTAGATCCTTAACTAGTTTCTAGAAGAGTCCAACTAAAGATAATTTTTAACTGAGGTAATTATATTTTATTAATAAAAAATCTTTGCATTGAAATCACTCATTCATTCATAACATAAGAGCCTCTATTCCCTAGAGGTATCTTAAAGAACACTTCAACAAATATGGTAGTTGTTTCTGGTAGCCCATCTCACATTAGAAACAATATCATGGGTCAATAAAGATATTCAAGGGTAATGAATGGCCTAAAGTGCAAGCTTATCAAATGTGCAATCTACTAGAGTGCAATAAAACAATAATATTGTCAGCAACAAAATATTAGAATTAAATGAGGATCACTAAATAAGCTCGAGACTTCAGAAGATCTTACACACAATTCACATAGCACACTTTACCTAGCTTGACATCTCCTTGTTCCGTTAATAAGATATTCCCACCTTTAATGTCCCTATGGACTTTGAAAATGGAGTGCAAATACTCAAGTCCCTACGCAGAGTTAAGAAAATAAAGTGAAAAAATAGAATAAGTAGAAAATAAACCTAGAAAACAACTGAGACAGATAGTACATTTGGTGCCAAAGCTTGTGTTTCACAACTTTTGTTCTACAAATCTTAAGAACAGGCACCAAATTTAAATCAAGCATACTGCAGGGTAGCAGAGGTAAAGGATAAATCAATAAATGGTCTATGATTGATAAATACATATTCCACCTGCTCAATCTAGAATACCTTCAGTGCTTCTCTACATATATATGCTATCTGAACCTCATCCAGTGGCTCTTCAGTCACATTCATCAGGTCAGCAATGCTACCACCGCCACAGTATTCCATAACTATCTGCCAAAAAAAAAAACATGAGAAGCCCTCACTTTAACAAGCATATGCAGGCACACCATTACTCATATGAAATTATAACTTTTAAATAGCTCCACTATAATACTACATATAAATGGTGACCTAAGGTTAGAGAGGGGAAATGCTTCTATTTTCCTTCTTCTCGTTTAATGTCTTCTTACCCAAAGATACTCTTCTCCCTGATAGCTTCCAAGGTAGCGGACCACGTTTGGATGATTACAATGCTGCAACATCTCAATTTCACCACGGATCTCCTCGTATCCCTCCTCCTAAGCATAGGAAGCATTTAAGTTTGTTTACAAAGTTTAATCTCACTCCGATTATTACATACAAAGTTAGAGGAAAAGCAGGTGAATAGAGAAGAGAAACTTACCCCTTCAGAAAGGGAAATAACTTTGATAGCGACAAACTCGGAGGTTTTTAAATCCCTGGCTTTGTAAACAGAACCGTAAGATCCCTTCCCTGACATTTTCCCAAAAAAGGCCATTTCAAGAAGGCGATTGTTTGAAATGTATCAACCATGGAGAAACAAGAAATAAGCAAAATGGAAGTGTAAGCAAAAGTGAGGTAAAAATATAAATAAATAAAAAGATGCAGGCAAAGATGCTAGGAATGAATTAAAATTGCTGCCCACCAAGTTCATTGAGCAATTCGTACTTAGTTGTAGGATCCTCCCTGGTTACGCTTTCCGGGATCGAACTCGATGAAACCTTCGTCCCTATTGACTGCCTACTGTCGTCGTTCTGCAAGGGCCCACTTCCTCTCCTTTGTTTCCCAAAGCCCAGCTCACCCGATGCCTGCATACTCGCCACCGCTCTTTCCATTGTCGAACCAGTACTAGTTCCGCCACCATCAGCACCGCCACTTGTCCTACGCACCATGGTTCCACTGACCGACTCTCTCTCACTGGACCTAGCCGTTTTACGGACGACGAAAGTTGAAAACCCCTCGTCACCATCGTCATCTTCATCATCCCCATCACCCAGTCCCGCCATTGGACTTCCCTGCGTCAAAGGAGACTTCCGAGAATTCCATGTCGAACCCATGGGCGACGAAGAAGATCGATTTCGCTCCCGAGCTCGATCGGTCTTGACGATCATGGTGCCAAAATCGCTGGCATCGTCATCAGGGTCGTCTTCGTAGTCCATGGAGGCTCCACCACCGAAGTCCTTGGGCAGGCGCTTGAGAAGAGGAGGAAGGGAGGAGTCGTCGTCGTCGTCGTCGTCTTCATGGCCATTGTCTTTGTAGACCATCGTTGCATATGGATCATCCTCGGGTCCCGAGCCTCGTTCATTCCGTCCGCTCCGGCCTTGCACTCGCTTATCGTTGCTGTTGCCGCCGTTATCGTCGTCGTCGTGTACGACGACGGTGGAATACAGCTCAGAATTGGGTCTAGCTTTCCGGGTTCGGGCAGAGACAGTGCTCTGATCCATTTCACGGCAACGAACAGTGAATGGAACAGTTGGCCCCAGCTGGAGTCCGCACTGAGTTATATAAAATATATCGCTATACGTAACGAGACGGGGCATTTCTAAAATAAATATGGATTCATGTTTACTTTTTTTAAAAAAAAAA